>JAUMHI010000065.1:17088578-17119486 GCA_032359435.1 Enteromius unitaeniatus
TGGAAAGATATAATAAAATATTTACAAAAATGTGAGGGGTGTACTCACTTTTGTGAGATACTGTATATATATACACAGTGAGGTCAATAAATATTTGAACACCCTGTGATTTTGCTAGTTCTCTTACTTGACTTAAATCATGGAGGAGTCTACAAGATTGCATCTGAAGTTTGCCAGGGACCATCTGGATGGTCCAGAGGAGTTATGTGAGGAAGTCCTGTGGTCAGAGGAGACCAAAGTAGAACTTTTTGGTCTTAGCCAAAAAGCCGCATCTCAACTTTCCACCATTTTTCGAATATGACGGCTCCTCTCACAGAGCCTTATGGGATAGGAAAGTGTCCATGGTATGCCTACTATAGAATTCGGCCAGAAGCAGTAGGTCATCTGGCTCCTTCTCGCCTACTGAATTTCGCATACTGTTTTTCACATAATATATAGTAGGGAAGTAAGCAATTTTGGATGCAGCAACAGTATTCCTAAAGTCATGACAATGGTATGTGTTGGAAATGACCAAGAGATCTGACATTTGATTCCTGCCTTCAAAGTCTTTGAGCAGTTGAGAATTTTTGCATTTTTTCACCGAGTAGTGTTCTGTGCTCTCACGGTGCAGAAATGCTCCCTGGCGAGAATGGTTTTCGGCGCGGGATACTGTTTCTCTTGTTTTTTTGATGTGCACTAGATTTGAAACTAGGTTATTTAAACACCATAGTCAAAAGTATGATAATAGAAAACCGCTTAGGGGCGCAGATGATTTTTTCCCCCCAAGTGTTTGTGCTGCCCCTCACGTGTCATGAAGAAATGCCGCCCCGGGTGGGTGCCCCATTCACCCATGCCTAAAACCGCCACTGAGTACTACATTTTTTTACTAACCGTAAGTTCAAAACTTTCAAACGCTATGTAAGAAACTGCGACTGTTGAGCGTTGAAGAATGTCCAACATTCCACACTTGATTTTTTCGGGTATTTGAAGTGCACTTTTTCTCTTTGGAATTTTCAGTGTGAACGCACTACTTACTATTTACACTACAAAACGTCATAGAATAGTGCACAAGTACGCAATTTGGGACACAGCTATAGTCTTTTTAATGACCTCACGCCCGCCATTTTGAAAATGGGGCCTTTCATGGAGTCAAACTTTGGTATGTTTTTAAGTAGGCTACATCTGATACTGCTGTAAACCACTGAGCCATATTTGAAGCTAATTATCAGAGTAATCATACGATTTTTTTTTCCTGGAAAGATTTTAAAGTGAATGACTGAAAAGTAGTTGACCAATAGCGTGCAGGGACTGTACATAACTGACCAATCTTGGCATGTGAGAAGGCGGGATTACATGCATTCTTATTATTATTATTAATTATTATTAATTTTAATGAATAATCATTCATTAGTAAAGTAATAGAAAATGGTGTTTAGTAAAATAAGACCTTTGCAGTAAGTGTGTTAGTCTGTGACTTGACTTTTCTCAGGGGTTGATAATTGATACTGTAGCGCCATCTAAAGGTCACAGCAGCTCAGGACAGGTCTGGTGCGCTTCTGTGATTGGCCGACAGACGGCGCTGGTGAGCCTATCAAACCTCATTATGAAATACTGTTTGTACTGACATCTTCTAAAATGTTAAGATTTTGTTGTACTTTATGTAAAAGTACAAATATTAACAATAATGTGCTAAATGTTTTAAAAAAGCAACTAATCTATAAAAATGTGACAACTGAAAAAAAGGCAAATCATCCAAATATTCAGTTAGAATGGTAGTTCAAACGTAACTAAAATAAAATTATTGATTACTGTTTAAAAGATTAAATCTAGGAAAACTGGTCAAGAACGTGCATGGTCATATTTCTTTATAGACGGATACATTTTGTATCAGTACCTTTATAACATTGTGTTTTTATTACGTTTTTCATTTTTAGTCTATTCAGAAATTTGTATGTGTATATTTATATCATTATTTAAGTTTTGAAAATTTCAGAAAATATATTTTTTTCTATATATTTCTCAAAAAAAAAAAAAAATAGAAATGTAAAAATTCTCTTTAATATTTATAATAATAATAATAATAATAATAAATATTTATTTTTCTCCGTCACCAAATTCCTCTTATGAATGGATAATTCAGTATCCTGTCAGTACCTTTAACATTAGTTTTTATTAATTCAAGCAAACTGTTACAGTAAACAGTTACATACGATACACGGTATACAGTATTTTAAATCATGTTTAATCTTTGTTTCTGAATCTCTTTTTTTTCCGTTTGGAACATAGAAACAGCGAATGCTGGAGAAATGCAAGCAAAAGTAGTAACAGCACAATACATTCAACTCATCAACATTTATACAAACCATAAGGCCTAAGAAAGAGAAACCAACGTTCAGTCCCAACAGAAACAGACACACAGACAACGAGCGTTCACTTTCATCTCTTCTTCACTCACAAAGTCTGCTTTGAAATATGACTAGGTCTGTTCTCATGTTTTGGCAAACAGTTACTACAATTTAATTTTGTTCATAAATTGAAAACTGCAGTAAGTTACAATTTATAGACCTCAGAAATAAAAGGCCACAATGTTTTTTTTGTGTGTGTATGTGGGAAGGTGTCAACATTTCAGTGGATGAATCTCATGAAAACATGTCACATTTCACCCTTAAATCGAAGAAATAATTTAGGAAAGCATATCCTAAAAGAAGAAAGAAAATAAAGCCCATTTTAGGGCTAAATGACAATTTTAGAATTCATTTTTAGATCTAAAAAGGGTATTTATTAATTTGGAGGATTTTAAAAAAATATTTCTTTTTATTTATATATTTATTTTGGGGATTATTTATACAATTTTTGAAATAATATTGATAGACTATCAATACATCTATGTGTGTGTGTTTATATAATATGTAAGTATGTTTTTATTATATTTTATTTATTTATTTATGTGTGTGTGTATGTATATGCACAACAAAATGCAAGATTACAATGCAAAAAAATAAAAAAGAAATAAAATATAAAAATGCATTTTCTTCATGGGAAATGTTTTTTATTACTTTTTTAAAAATATTATTTTGGTCTTTTACATTTTTCATCGTGAGGTGAAATATAACCTGGACAAGAGATTCACTCATGTATTTTAAGTCGTTCCTTCATTTTTTCCTTTGACTTTGCCCATCACAAGCACAAAATGACATCAAACATCACATCTTTGAAATGGAAGAACAGTTTAGATGATATAGAAAGTGTAATAATCATCCATCACATTCTGATATGACACTTTTGATCTGCCGCATTGAGACGTTCTTGTTGTGGCCCGAAGAGGCCGCTGTCGTCTCTCTATATAACAAAACAAGAGCTTGAGTTGTTCCTATTGAGAATAAAAGACAGACGAGTTCAAACGAAAGAAATATGACAGATAAAAAAACCCCAACGTGGTTATTTTCATTCATCAATTGCACAACAAGTGGTTAAAAAACATTAAAGCAAAGCATTCTGGGAACATGGAATGCAGTCGTCTGCAGTCACGATGTTTCCTGAATTGGACTGCGACGGATCGGAGAGTGTTTGTAGGAAAACTCTTATTGAGAAGAAGGTTAGCTGAGACTTCATGAGGCCTCCTTCCTTGAGGCTCTTAATCCCGTGACTTCACTCCATCCAGTCGACCTCGTCGAACTCGGAGTCGTCTTCGGAGTCGCTGTATTCCACGGCGATTCTGCGTGACAGGATCGTAGCCACGTCGTTCCCAACACGCTCGTGTTTGGCCTCTTGTTCCCGCTGCTCCTCCACCTTCCTCAGCTGGATCCCTGAGACACAGAGTACAGCTCGTTACGCTCACGCCTGCATTTATGCATTTTATAGACGTACAGTTCTCATGTACATACTATAGTAATTATAATACCTATGTACCAACCCTGAACCTACCCCATGCAGTGATCTTATATTAGCAGTACTTTCTTACACTGTAAGTACATGTACGTACACGTATTGTAAACTAAAGTCCAACCCATTCAAGCTGCACATTCACATTTGATCACTTCTCTTGCTTTCCCTAGGAATCGAACTCGTAACCTTGGCGTTGCAAGCGCCGTGATTTAGTGTTTATATAAGATCAAGTAAATTAAATATTTCCCACTATCCGCAGTTATTTCTTTGACTGATGCATCTACATTTTTAATGAAAGATTTTAAATTATACTAGTTTAATATTTACATTTATTTAAATCATATTCATTTTCTTACTTCAATTTATTTATTAAATGTATCATTTTTAATAATTTATTTTAATTTGATTAATTTATTCTATTCATTTGTTGCATTAGTTTTTTTATTGTATATTTTTTATTTTATAGTTTTTCATTGTATTCATTGATGTGTTACATTATTATTGCACTAATAATTGTATTAATTATATTTTTATTACACAAATGTGTACATTTAATTTATTATATTATAATATTCATAATATTTTTTGTTATTTTTAATTGCAGATTTTTTTTTTATATTAATTTAGTAGTTCCACGTATTTGCATCAATTATTGGTGCATATATTTTAATTATGCATTTAAAACAATTTTAGTACTTATATATGCATTTTAATGTATTTAAGAATTTAAATTAAATTGTTTATGCATTTAAAATATAAGGTATGCTAAGTTTTAAAAAGTGTGTGTGTGTGTGTGTGTGTATGTATATATATATATATATATATATATGAATATATATATATATACTACAACAAAAAAAAATAATGCAAAAAATTTTATTGTGTGTGTGTGTGTGTGTGTGTGTTTTATTAAAAAACTTAGTATAAAAATATTTATATCTAAAATATTTATATCTGAAAATATTTAGTATAAGTATAAGTAATAACAATACTTATTTTTTCCATTCAGTTTTAAATAAATATAAAACGTTTGATTCAGACCAAAATAAAAATAGTAAAAAAGACAAATATGAATATGAATTTAGGTTAGCATACTAGCATGTTAAAATATATAAAGATATGGCAAAAATAAGGCAGTATGTTAACTATTCTAAATTTAGTTTTCTGTGTATTAAAGGTTTAGGCGATTAAACTTCTCATCCCATGATACACTGCGAATGACGTAATCAAATCAGCTATGAAAAACTTATAGAGAAACGTATTGATTGTAGATACAGAATAATTAAAACAAAAGAAAAAGATTGGACTGTGCATCTATTTTTAGTGTAGATTTTGGACAAAGTGAACTTGAGCAAAACTCTGCCTACCTTTACGGATGGCCTCCAATAGAACGCTGCGGGCGTCACTGATTGGCGGCAGGTTGGATGGATACCTCTTGACCTCATGACCCGAGTGAGTAGGTGGCGACGAAACTGCTCCTGATGGGAAGGAAGGCATGGTGGGCGGGCCTGAGGATGAGCAGGGGGAGGAGCTTCTGTTTCCTGGCAGGGGCAGAGGAGGAGGAGGGGGAGGCGGTGGCAAAACTGCTCCGTCTCCGACTGTGGGCGGAGTCCTGTCCAGCTGTCCGCGGGCAGGGGAGGAGTGAAGGGGCGGGGCCACAGGAGGGGGGGCGGGGTGTAGGACTCCTGGGGCGATCTGGAGGGGGGCGGGGGGAGGAGGGATGGCCGGGGGCTGCTGGGAAGGTAAGGGTGGGATTGGAGGCGGGGCTGAACCGCGCATTCTTAAACCTGATAGGCTGGCTGGGAGAGGAGGAGGGGGCGGAGGTAAAGGAGGAGGGGCTGGGGGCGGGTCATTGGAGTTGAGGAAGATAGGTGTGCGAGCCGGAGACTGCGTGATGCTGTCCGAGAAACCTGAGCTGGAGCTGCGCGACAGAAATACAGGGAAAAGTGTCACAATGCAAATATTACTTCAATTATCACACTTCAATTCAGTACTAAAGTGATAAAATAATTTGGTCCAATTAAAAATTGGATAATGTAATCTAACTAGGCTTTTTATGAAATATTTGTGTTTCTACTCTTTTATATATATATATATATATATAGAGAGAGAGAGAGAGAGAGAGAGAGAGAGCATATATATATATATATAAAAACGCTATGTATTTTAAATGCGTACATTTTTTAATTGCATTTATTTATTCCATAAATAATGTTGCATTAATTATATATTTTTTTCATTTTATATATTACGTTTATTTTACATAAAATATTAATGACATAATTATATTGATTTATTTGTTGCATATTTTTTTTTTTACATATTTAGTTTTTATTATATATTTATTCATACTAATGTATTAATTTAATATTTATTAAAAATAAAAAAATATGAATTATATTTAGTTATTATATTAATTTATTATGTTGTTTACTAACAAATGTAAAAAAGTTGAAATAATGCATGCCTATGGTCTCCACAAAAGCATTTATTAGCATTGATTAGCAACCTCACATCTCAAAGTAGGTCTTTATGGGGTATCATTGAAAATAATTTCCGAAATGAAGAGGAATGTTACTTGTTCGATCGGTGTTTCTGTTTTGGTATGCCTGTATAGAGCGCTCTGAGCTGGAGCAGAGAGAGGGTGTTTAGTTGCTCTGCTGTAAATGTAGCTCCTTGATTACGTTATTGATTTGTGTGCATATCACTGACACTGACTCTGTGTTTGTTCATGAGTTTTTACAAAACAGCCTCAGTAACATTATTGAGTGAATCTGAAGCACAGAGAGAATCTGGAGCAGCTGATCAGTCCTGTAGCACAGACTGTTTATAGTTAAACTTTTTATACACTACACTAACTCACAATGATGCTCAGTAAACAGAACACCTCAAAACTATACCCCACTTTATCTGATATTTGCATTAATGTACAAAACTTACAGGTATGTGTTTAAGAGTGTTTGTGTGTGAGTGTTCGCGTTTTGTGACAAATGTCACAAAATGACAAGGTATCATTATTAACTCATATGAAGGTGAGTTATGAGGACATTTTCAGTGTCCCCGTTATTACGGCTTAATAAACATACTAAACAGTGTTTTTTTCAGCGCAGTTTCCTGTAAGGGATTAGGTTTAGGTGTAGGGTTAGCGTAGGACAATATCTAATACAGTATAAAAACCATTATGCCTACGGAGAGTCCTGTCTGTGTGTGTGTGTGTGTCTGTTCACCTGGTATGTTATGGGGACCAATTGTCCCCACAAAGATTGGATTACCAGTAAATTTTGACCTTGTGGGGACATGTTTAAGGTCCCCATGAGGAAACCATTACGCCTATGGAGAGTCCCCATAAAAAACATGTAAACACAACATGTGTGTTTGTGTGTGCACCTGATAACAGAGGCTGGTTTGGCGTCAGGGGGGTATGTTGGTGGAGGGGGAGGAGGCTCATGTGGGCGGCCGTAGTTTCTCTCTCCCGTACGGTTCAGGAGTTCGTTCATCTGAGAGTACGGCAGCGCGGCCAGAGAGAACGGCCCGTCCAGATGATTAATGTACACCTGCCTGCAGAGACAGAGAAAAATCTGAACTATAAATACCATTTCAAATCTGGCTCAAAATATTCCAATCAGTCACAGAACTGCATAATAAATCACAATGCTAAATCACAAATTTTATGTAATGAACTCTGAAAAAAGTCAGCATGACTAACAACATCCATCCACAACCAAATTATAAAAACACTAGGGCCGGGACTTTAACGCGTTAATTTTTACTTTTAATTAATTACACAAAAATAACACCTACATTTTTTTAACGCATTTTAATCACACTTATTTTTGCACCGCGGAACAATGCAATACAGTGCAATATAGGTCTGTTGGACTTGGTTGAACAAAAATAAACAATATTTTGTTGCTTAAGCTTATGTATTCGGTCATTATTCAATGGTATACCTAAAATCCACATGAAAAAACTTACTTCTCACTGTTCTCAGCTCAAACATTTATATGCGATTAATTTCGATTAATTAATTACAAAGCCTCTACATTTTTTTTATCGAGTCCCGAGGCTCTTTAATGTTCCAAAAATAATAGTGTATTAGCCTAGCCTTTTATGTTAAATATGGAAATCTACTGATTCTGAAATTTTGCAAAGGTAATTAGAGGATGGGTGTCCAGACACTGGCCTTTGATCGTGGTAGGCCGCTGATCCATTGGCGTCTCTGTGTTGTTCCTCGTCATCGGCCAGCTCTGCTCCCAGAGCCATCTTCTGCCACTCCTTCCTTCGGTCGTGAGGCGCTCGCGGGATCTTCTCGGGATCATGAGGACGGTCTATGTTCTTCTGCTAGACACACACACACACAGACTGAGAGTTAGTCTGGTCTGCAGGAGCTCAGTTGCTTGGCTTGTCTCTTTCCTGTAAAGCAGAAGCATGCAATGATGCATACCCCTCATTTGGATACCCCTCAACAGCACAAGGAGAAGAATCCAGGTCAATTCATACTGCACTCTTAAGAGCTGACATATCAGCAGATATATGAACATGATCACTCACACACACTCACACTCTCATAAAGTCAGTCAAACCTGTTGCTTGGTCTTTGTCTTTATGTCTATATATATGTATGTCTATATGTGTGTGTAAAAAAATTATTTAAAAAAAAAAAATTCTGTTTAGTTTTTAGCAATAATTTTTATTTTCAGATCTTTTTATTTCTATCTTAATTTAATTAATTATTAGAATGTGTGTATTTTTAGATTCCATTTTTCATTTGAGTTTTAATTATGTTTTTAATATTAATCATATTTTTATTTAACTAGATTTTTACAATTTCATCATTATATATATTTTTGCATTTTTCGATCTCCATCTTCCATTTGAATATTTGTTGTTTTTAATATTTAATATTTTTAACTAGTTTAAAGTTTTTTTTATTTGATGTATTTTATTCCAAATTTAATTATTATAATTATTTGCATTTTTTGACTTAAATGTTCCTTTCCCATTTTAATTTCAGTTATATTTTTAATATTGTTTTTATTTTCCATCTTGTGTATTTTACCTCCTGATTTAATTATTATAATTTGTGCATTTTTACATTCAGAGCACGTACAAGACTGAAAATTAGCCTAATGATCTGAAGAAAAATGCCAGTGATGTTTTAAACCAAATTATTAACTGTATATAGTTTTTTTTTCTCCCATCATTCAGTTAAAAATCATTCATATACCATATATCAAACTAATAAATAAATAATATGGGTATAAAATCAACTGAGAAAAATTATATTATTTACAGCATTATATGTTGTTTTATATATATAGTACATTTTAGGGGTCAAATCTGAGCTGATTCAAGAGGTTGAGGAGATTCAGTTTTAAAGCGAATCATTTTCACACTCACTCCTGATTCACACTGAACATCCGATTTAGAGCGAAGGGAAAGTCAAGCACAGCAGAGCAACACAAACACACACACACACACACACACACAAAAGCTGGAGAGGTCAGACAGACAGGAAACAAACAAATCTGGATGGTTTGTGTTTCTGTTTGACTTAAACCAAATCAAGACTGCTGAAGAGAATTTGTAAAAGAAAACAGCCAAACCAAATACACACACATGTCACTGAGATCTCTGATGAATCATCTGGAGAATACTGAACCTTCAGATATGTGCAAAATAAATTATGATGAAGAATCATTTATTACAGACACTCCATAGTAATCCAAAGTATTTAATTAAAATACATTCAGTTCAATAATTCAAAGTGACTGACTGCATATACACATTGTTGTTTTATTGTTTTATTGTTATATACACATTTATGTTTTTGTGTTATTTACAGGATCTTTATAGTTCATTTTAAACTAAAACTAAAACCATGAAAATAGTTAAAACAACAATAAAATTACTGAAACAAAGTAAAGGTAAAATGAAAACTTTCAAATATAATAATATAAAATGATATTATATCATAATGTAATAAATGTAATTATATCATATAATATAATATTATATCATAATTTAATATAGTCTAAAATGTAATAATATAATATAATATAATGTAATATATGGTGTATGGAGTGTTTTTACAGCTGAAGCATCAGTGTCTCAGTATCTGTGTGTCATACACTGATTGTTTGTTTCTCGTGCAGGTCAGAATGAAGCGGCAGAGCGGCAGATTGAAGCATCTCAGATGGTCACATACCTGCACTGGAAGGTCTAGATATTTATAGACCTGATCATACATGTGTGGATCCTGCAACTACAAAACAAAATGACAGAAGAAGAGCCAAGGGCACAGTTTAACACAGATTAACACAATATTCCAGAGAAATACCTAAAAAACACACATGAAAAATAACTAAGAAAAAGCCAAACAGAGATGCACAAAATGAGAGTTCACAATACTGGTATCACACTGGTATAGTATTATAGAACTGACCCATTCATTATTGTAAAATTATTGGTATGAATTGATTAATACTGGAAGCAGAAAACACACACACACATACACATACATACACACAAAGTAAATTTAGCTTGTTGGGGGAATTATCTATGATAGAGCTCTGAAATGATCTACTGTTGTAGACATATTTAACACGACAGAATGACACGAAACAAAAGATCTGACACACACACACACACACAGCTCTTCAGGACATGCACATGTTTCTCACATTACAAACATATGAATGTGAATATATGAATTCATTTGATGAATTTAAAATCATGTTCATAAAAAGTCCTCATACACAGTTCTTTTGGATCCCATTGACTTTGATTAGATTCTAAATATCTGTTTTATGTTCCATATAAACAAAGAAAGGGTTTGAAACGAGGATCATTAAAAGTGGATCATTAAAAGAACATTACCGTAAATATGAAAGAAACGTTCATATCATAAAGACAGTGAAGCCTAGATAGAGTATTTTACACATTCAACACAATGCTCCTAACATGTTACATTTGTACAGATTAAGAGCATGATTACAGGAATGTTGAGTGAGCACACACACACACACACACACACACTCATCAGGATGTCAGTCAGTAATACTAAGAATGGAGATTTAATATTATTTTAGTTTTATCAAGCTCACGAAATCAGTGAAATGAGAAAGTGAATGATGGCTGCTGTCAAACCCTGTGTGAGCGTCCATCCTCTCCTCTCTCTCGTCCTGTCATCATTCACTGGCTGAACCGCTGACATCAGCACTCTGTGTGTGTGTGAACTGACATCTGAACTGAGCTGATGGTTGTAACTCCATTGTGTTCATCTGTTTTGTCTTTCATTCACTCTGACGGGTCAGAAATGATTCCACTGATTCCTGGATGTTTTACACATCTATAAAATCTGCATTGTAAAAAATTATACTGTCTGAAACACCTGAACATTAACTCTTTATTTTTATTTATTTATTTTTCTAAATCTACTTAAATTTGATTATACTTCAATTTAAGGCAGATTTACTATGATTACTATTAATAAAAATATGAAACATTGTTAAGAAACATAACAGTTCTAATATTTCTCATGGTTAATATTGCTTAGTATTTGTCATGATCGCCAGAACTCTACAGACAATCTCATATACTCCATTTCCCATAACACCCCATGCCTAGGAGCTGATAGCACACAAACCTTTTATTTTCAAACATTAAACTAGCAAAATTTAATTCTGATGAAAAACCACAGGTGTCAGCTGTAAAATATCTGACCATTAATATTTATTTTATTTATAAATTTGATTATACTAACAAATTTAAGGCAGTTTGAAGTTGTTTTATTATTATTATAATATTATAAGCCCATATCATAAGCTGCTCATGTGTAAATGAACACAGTGCTGCATTACTCTCTGAAACATGCATATATTTATTTCATTAAATTGCAGCCTTTGCTACTTGATAATCACACTAAGACGTGTTTTTGGGTTTATTTTGAGTGATCATGTCTGTGTAATCGACTCTCTCCTGACAGGCAGCAGTCTGCATATCAATGCATCTATTATTGTCTTTGCACTCAGTTCTGAGTGTGTTAAAGATGGCATCGCCATGGTAACAGAGTGGGAAACTGGCATCATCACTGGCACTGGATGCCACAAACTGGCCGACGGCTGCTGTCTGTTAAACACTTCATTTTATGTATTTGTCAAAGATGTTTCTCCTAAAAAATATTTTGAGAGATATAGTGTCTTGTTGTCATGTAGCTTTACAATCATTAGCTTGACAGAAATCAGTGAGAACTGTTTGAGATCAGACCAAGATCTCTGACTTTATTAACTTCAGCAAATCTAAGCTCAGCTTGAGATCTCTTCTGAAACTCAGAAGCTTCAGCTTGCTCTCAGTGTAATTTCATTAATGATTAGGAGAAGCACCTGAGACATTAAAAAGATGCGTGTGATCTTTTTTTATTATTATTATTATCATGTATGGCAGCTTGTTTTCACTATGGAAACTTATCTCTTTTAACCCAAAATTATCTCAAACTCAGAATTACAAGAAAAAATAGAATTGCAAGATATAAACTCTAATTTAGAATTACAAGGGGGAAACTCGAATTCAGACTTACAATACATATTAGAATTGTAAGATGTAATTATAGAATTGCAAAATATAAATGTAGGATTTTAACTCAAAATTGAAGAACTGTGAAATGTAAATGTAGAATTGCGAGATATAAAGTCAAATTTAGATTTGCGTGATTCTATTGCGACCTAAAGTTACAACTGTGAGATATAAACATATTCAAAATTTTGAGACTTAAACTAATAATTACAAGAACAAATTGTGCTATAAGACGGTAGAATTGTTAGATATAAACTCACACTCCAAATTACAAGAAAAAAGAATGCAAGATTTGTGATATTTAAACTTGTGAGATTTAAACTCAAGTTCAGAATTACAAGAAACATTTAATTGTGAGGTGCAAATATAGAATTGCTGGATATAGCAATATTTAAAATCAAACTCAGAATTACAAGTAGCGAGATATTAACATACTTCAAATTGTGATATTTAAACTCACAACTCAAAATTTCAAGACAAAACGTAGATTTGCGAGATAAAAATGTAACATTTTGAGAATTAAATTTAAAATTGACATTTATAAACTCAAACTCAGGAAAAAATTTGGGAAATATAAATTCAGACTCAGAATTACAAGACAAAAATTAGAATTGCGAGATACAAAGTCAGAATTACAAGAATAAAATTTATGAGATATAAACTTACAATGGCAAGATTTAATCTTATAACTATAAGAAACATCAGAATTTTAAGGGTATTTTTCACAAATCTGTTTATTTTGTCCTTCTGACTTTTTTCCCCCAGAAGTCCAACTTGTGAGATAAAAGTTTCGTTTACCTTTTTGTTATATATGTATAACTATATAATAGTTTTATTCTGTAGTGGAATGAGACTTTTATAATACCACCATTCATCTGATGCGTTTAAATGAAAGTGAGCTCAGTGTTGTGTTTGAGTGTAGTCTGTGTTTGCATCATGCTTTCAAAGCCACACACCACGATCTCTGCAAGAGACCAACTCCTGCTGCTCTGAGCTCTTCACCAGCAACCAGAGCGATACGAACATCACACACACACACTTACACACAGCCTGTCAGCGGCCATCAGTAGCACAGTCAGAAACAACCAGAAATAACTTGATTCGTGCTGCCGATCAGTTCAGGCCAGGAGACACACACACGCTCTTACACGCTCTCTTTCTCTCACACACACACACAGCTCCTCAGGGAGAAACACAGAGGGCATCTAAAGTGAAGATATTTCAGGAAAATCTGTGTATGTTCAGTCTAACTCAGTTAAGTTTTTAGTTTAGGAAGCACCACAGAAACTGTAAGAAACTGCTAGTATCGTAAAGTACTACAGTATATAGCCAGTTTCATTCGTACCCTGCAGCTGAATGATTACAAGATGCATAATTTAATTTTTTTTTTTTGAATAATAGAGTTTTTTTTGGTCACTGTTTGCTGCTCATCAGATTGGGTTTAATGTCTCAGTACAGTGAGTTAGTTACACTCCTAATGTCACAGAGTCGCATCTAATCGAATGCAGCAGATCCCACTTCCACTGCATTTACACACTTAATATGAATGAATGGCGGGAAGCAGCAAATTACATTCTATCTGTGTGTGTGTGCGTGTGTGTGTGAACACAATCACTGCAAACACTCTTTCTGCTTCAACTGTTTATATTCTACATACGTCATATATAGATTTAAAAAATATCTATATATATTTTACTTGTGTCTCCTCCAGTAATATTTTTCAAATAAAATTGTTTTTTAAATAATCAACATTACATAACTGATATATTTAGTCATATTCATTCATAATACATTTTTTTAAATAACTTAATTACAATATTTTTTCATGATGATAACTGGATAACACTATGTTCTTATTTTATTTATTTATAATATTTTATTACAATTACATAATATAACATGACAATTATATAATGATCTACAATATTTGTAAAAACATGAAACATATTTTTTAAATAATTACATAATATTTTATTTATTTTATAATATTTTTCAAGACCTTTTCTTATAATCCTCAAATTTGTTATATGTAATATTTTAAAATGTTACTGAACATATAAGTCTATTTACTGATTTACATGTCCATGTTGTTGTAATTTTGACTTTTGCAGCTGGGGCACCACCCTGAAGCCATATCTGGGGTTAGGGCTCACATGCAAGCACCTGGTGGCCGTGTCTTACCCCACAGGGCCCGGCTGGGCTTAGCCAGAAAGAGCAACATGGGGCCATCCTACCATGGGCCCACCACCTGCAGGAGGGACTGTAAGGAGTCGTGCATTTTGGCTTGGGCGGCGGTCAAAGGCGGAGACCCCAACGACCCAATCCTCGGACACAGAATCTGGCTCTTGGAACATGGAATGTCACCTCGCTGGGGGGGAAGGAGCCCGAGTTAGAGTGGGAGGATGAAAGCTACTGTCTAGAGATAGTCACCTCCACGCACGGCTTGGGCTCTGGAACCCAACTCCTTGATAGGGGGTAGACTCTCCACTACTCTGGGGTCACAGAGTACACTGTGGGCTTACTCATAGCCCCCCAGCTTAGCCGTCATGTGTTGGAGTTCACTCTGGGGAATGAGAGGGTCGCTTCCCTGCACCTTCGGGTCGGGGATAGGTCTCTCACTTTTGTTTGTGCCTACGGGCCGAATGGCAGTGCAGAGTACCCGGCCTTCTTGGGGTCTCTGAAAGGGGTGCTGGAAAGTGGTCCATCTGGTGACTCTGTCGTTCTACTGGGGGACTTCAATGCACACGTGGGCAATGCTAGTGATACCTGGAGGGGTGTGATCTGATCTGAACCCATAACGAACACCATGTTTGAGCATAAGGGTGTCCATCAGTACACGTGGTACCAGGCCACCCTAGGGCGGAGGTAAATGACTTTGTGGTTGTTTCATCTGACCTCCGGCCATATGTCTTGGACACTCGGGTAAAGAGAAGGACGGAGCTGTCAACTGATCACCACCTGGTGGTGACTTGGATCCGTTGGCGGGGGAAGAAGCTGGACTGACTCAGCAGGCCCAAACGTACTGTGAGGGTTTGTTGGGAACGTTTAGCAGAGCCCTCTTTTAGGGATGTCTTCAACTCCCACCTCTGGCAGGGCTTTAAATGGATCCCGAGGGAGGTTGGAGACATTGAGTCTGAGTGGACTATGTTCTCCACCTTCATTGTCAATGCGGCTGTTCAGCGCTGTGGCCGCAAAGTCTCCGGTGCCCATCCTGGTGGCAATCCCCGAACCCGGTGGTGGACAACGGAAATAAGGGATGCAGTCAAGCTGAAGAAGGACTGAGCCTGGCTGGCTTGTGGGGCTCCCGAGTCAGCTGATAGGTACCGGTGGGCCAAGCGAACTGCAGCCCGGGTAGTTGCAAAAACTCGGGTCTGGGAGGAGTTCGGTGAGGCCATGGAGAAGGATTATCGGTCGGCCTCGAAGAGGTTCTGGCAAACTGTCCGACGCCTCAGGAGGGGGAAGCAGTGCCCTGCCAACACTGTATACAGTGAGGGTGGGAATCTGCTGACTTCAACTAGGGATATCGTCGAGCAGTGGAAGGAATACTTTGAGGATCTCCTCAATCCCACCGAGGCATCTTCCACTGAGAAAGCAGAGAGTGGGGGCCGTGTTGGACTCTTTGTCCCCGGCCCTGTTCATTACTTTTATGGACAGGATTTCTAAGCACTGTCAGGAGCTGGAGGGGGTCTGGTTTGGAGACCACAACTCAGCTTTTTTTCTCCTGTTGGCTTCTTCAAATCAGGACCTACAGCGGGTACTGGGGTGGTTTGCAGCTGAGTGTGAAGTGGCTGGGATAAGAATCAGCACCTCCAAATCTGATACCATGGTTCTCAGCAGGAAAAGGGTGGCCTGCCTCCTTCAGGTTGGTGGGGAGCTCCTGCCTCAGGTGGAGGGATTTAAGTATCTTGGGGTCTTGTTCACAAGTGAGGGAAGGATGGAGAGAGAGATCTACATACAGATCGGGGCAGCTTCTGCAGTAATGCGGTCGATTTACTGGTCTGTCGTGGTGAAGAAGGAGCTGAGCTGCAAGGCGAAGCTCTCGATTTACCGGTCGATCTACATTCCTACTCTTAACTATGGCCATGAGCTTTGGGTCATGACTGAAAGAACGAGATCCCGGATACAGTCGGGTGAAATGAGTTTCCTCCGCAGGGTGGCTGTCACTTGGGGGGAGCTCGGAGTAGACCCGCTGCTCCTCCACATTGAGAGAGGCCAGCTGAGGTGGCTCGGGCATCTGTTCCAGATGCCTCCCTGGGGAGGTGTTCTGGGCATGTCCCACCGGGAGGAGGCCCTGAGGAAGACCTAGGACATGCTGGAGGGACTATGTCTCTCGGCTGGCCTAGGAACACCTCGGTATTCCCCCGGAAGAGCTGGAGGAAGTGTCTGTGGAGAGGGAAGTCTGGGGGTCCCTGCTTAGACTGGCACCTCCGTGACCCGGCCAAAGATAAGCGGAAGAATATGTATGTATGTATGTATGTATGTCTATTAAATTATAAAAAGAGTTTTATTTTGTTAAATAACATTTTCATAAAAGCATTTGATAATTACCAACCTCTGAGAACAGAAAAAAACACATCAGATGTAATGTGAATATTTCATAAGACTGTGCCTAATTTGCATATGTTAAATGATTAAAGTAGCAGTACATTTTAGATGTTATCCATATTTTAAAAAGCTTTTATAAAATGCAAATAGATATTGACCTGTAATATCACAATATACAAGCAGGTTTGTTGCGGTAACCTCAGAGAAGAGACGAGAGAATCTGCCATCATGCGTAAAAATTAAATCTGCTTCTAATTAGCCTGTAATTAGCCCGCTGTGTGTGTGTGTGTGTGTTGGTCTGTAATTTAAACGCAGTCAGAAAACACCTGATGTCAAGAGATGCAACTTATTCAGACTCACACACAATGACAGCAAACAACTGAGCAGACAAACTTAGTGAAAAATAACCATAAAGTATGTTATTTTGAGTGTTGTATGTATGAGATTTTAATGCTTGATCCCCTTTGTTGGCACACTCATCCCACCCTCATTTGCATATAAGTGTAGCCCTCACCTTCTGTTTCCGCCTCTCTTTCCTCTTGTCTTCTGTGTCCTGCAGCATCTTCTCTCTCCACAGATCGAAGAAGTACGACGGGTTGGTGTAGAACTTCAGCCCTTCCTTTCCATCATCCCTAGAGGCAGACACAGATGTGTTCAGTATCCCATAATACAATGGACTTGACTTGACCTTCCAATTCTGATGGATGAAACTGTAATATCAGATCATTTCAAATATCTGCTCTTTGACCTAAGTTGATTGGACTGTCAAAATGTATCTGATTTGTATACAGCTTAATAAAAAATAATAACATAACGTGCTGTAATATTATTTATATTTTATATATTGATGATGATTGGACTGTCCAAATGCATACTATTTTGAATAAAATATTATTGAAAAGAATAAATAATTACATATTTTATATATTGTATATTATTATTTGTATTTTAAATAATAATTTACATGTATTTTATATTATAATATTTTTTCATAATGACAATGTACTGTAAAATGTATGTCATATTATACAATATTTAATTGAAAAATAAACTACAAGATACTTAATAGATATTAATACTATTATATAATAATATACATATGTATTTACTAGTGGCAGGCCGTTATCGGCGTTAACGTGAGACTTTTATCACGCAAGAAAAAAATATCGCAGTCAATCTATTCACAAAGTTGTGTTGGGAGCTGGGTCTATACTATGCAAGCTATGATGACTTTCACCTTGATATTTAAAATCACAACGTTTTGTTGATCTTTTCACTAAACACAAAAAAAGTAGACTCTTTACAGTTCCAAATGATATATTTAATGATTGGCATTTAAATAACGGCTCCGCGTCCTGCTCAGCGCACTTCAGCCTCTCGGCACAGACTTATCCCACATTTATTATTATAGCGCATTATTAACATGTAAACATTGTTATACGCTTGAACTGTTTTAGTAGGTATATCTATACTTTTATTTTAGACAAGTCGTGATGCTTTGAGAAGGCTCAAGTGATCAAATATAGTTTATGATCATTGTCTGCTGATGGCCGTCTGGTCGTTAGCCTACTTCAAATAGCAAAAACTAAAATTTATCAAACAAAAAATACTCCAAACATTTTTTTTAATTATCTTAATAAAAGATGCTTGGCTTGTTATTCCATTCAACTTATTTGGTTACTGTAAAATTGGCAAAGGGAAATGCCTGCCTGAATGCCGCGGGGATAGTTCGTAACAGACTGATGAACACTGCTGGCAGCAGCGACGTCTGTATCCGTACCGTTCATATCAATGACAGCGTATAATCTCCCTGCTCCCAAAGTTATAAATCTCCCATAAAACATGATTTTGGGGAAATGTTGTGTTAATGTTGGTACACAACAGCATATGATAGCAATATAAGGTACCAACTTTCACCATACAATGTTTAATAACTCAAAAATATGCAGTTTTTTTATTTCCTGAAAAATAAAGGTTTGAGAGATGGAGATAGCCAACACCAAGCTTTGTGATTGTCTGCTGTAATAATCAACAAACAGACATGAATCCTAAAAATGTATAATGTTGGAGCAAATCATTCATTTTTACTTTACACCTACCTCTTACTAGAAGCGCTGTCAGTTACAAAATAATTTCTGTTTTGGATTTTAAACTGCGCGGCTCTGTTGAAAATAAAGAGCTTGCATGTGAACATACTTTTATGTTAGTTTTAATAAATAAAAATGTGAAAATAAATTAAAGAAATTCTTTTTTTATATTGTTTTTGCTGTATCGAAAACATACCGAACCGTGACACCACTGTATCGTATCGAACCGAATCGTGATTTTTGTGAACCGTTACACCCCTACAGACATCGCATTTGGACTCTAGATTTATCAGAGGTTATGAGAGAAAAACACAGACATGGCAGATTCAGATGGGATTAAAATCACCAAGTACGTCTGTGAAACGAAACATTCTCTAACGACCCCCTGTAAAACTTCTCACGTCCGAACAGGGCTTTACTTTTAGTCATTATTTAGGTAGCACACATATTCTGAATGCCCTTGGCAGAATTCAAATGAGCCATTTTAATCTAGACTAATCTAGATTAAAAAGATTAAAAATAAATCTATGCCCACCCCTAGTATTTATGTTATTTTTTATGATGATAATTGGACTTTCAAAACATAATTTTCTTTTCAAAATTATAGTGTTAATAGTTACATAAAATTACAAAAAAAAAAAACATAACATGATGTTAATAGTTCATAAATATTTTTAAATATATATATAAATATATATACACATATATAATGTTAATATTTTATTAATATTTTAAAAAGATTTCGCATATATACATATACATTTTATTTTATTTTATTTTATTAACATTGTTTTGGTGTCAATGTTGGTTTTGTTTGAATTATTTTCTAATAAAACAAATAAAAAATATGTTCAAAGCAATGTATGTATATATTAAAGAATGTTATTATTTTTTCTGACAGTGATATATTTTGAATATTGCAAAAAGGATGAAAAGTAAGAGATGAATTTAAGATTATAATAATTTTTAATATTAATTAAAATATTCTTTTCAGCTATATTGCACAGGCCTAGTTAGCAGCAGATATATTCCAAGCTGTCCTTAATCTTAAACTTAGTTGATGTGAATTTCGAGCAGCAAGAGAGAATCTCTGAACACTGATATCACACCTCCTCTGCTCCTCATCTTCTCCTTCAGCACACATATCATCACATCACACTCTCCTTTCCTCCTTTCATTTGAGTTTGCTGGTCAAAATGCCAAATGAGCAAAGACAGGATGAGGACAAAGGAACAATACAGAGCAAACAAAGCAATTATCACCTCCAGACTCTCCTGACAGGCCAATCAATGTTGAAAATTACAAATTCACACAGTTTCATCACACGGATGAAGAAAAACGTGTCAGTTTGAGCTGCTGTGGTGGTTTTACAGTCTTATGGTTCAAGAAGGACGCACTAAATTGATCAAAAGTGACAGTAAAGACATTTATAATGTTATAAAAGACACTGAAGACTGGAGTAATGAAAATTCATCTGCGCATCACAGACATAAATTACCACTTAATAGATATTCACATGAAAAACAGCTGTATTAAATTGTAATAATATTTCACAATTTTTACTGTAATTTTTTGATCAAATAAACACAGCATTGTTGAGCAGAAGAGACTACTTTGGTTGCATTTATTCTTAGGATCGAAGACGCGCATAGAACTGCTGATGTGTTTTGTGCTGTTTTTAGCAGAAATAGAACACAACGGAGGAGAGGAAACATCTGTCCTGATGTCTAATAAAATAACCTCCGGCGTCTGCGTTTTCATGAAGTAATGAGGGAACGCGTGAAGAGCGATATTACGCAGCTCTCAAAATAAACGTTCCAGCCTCTGGTAATGAGCATTAATTCTAGAAACACTCGCTCAGTGTGAAAACAGCAGCAGAGACGCATGGAAACAGCAGAAAGCAAAGCACAGACGGAGACAATATCTCTCTATCATTGCATACTTCACGAAGTGTCAACTGAAAGTCCTCAAGAGAAATAAAAACAGACACTTGTTAGTCACTAACACTAAAAATACAGAGCAAAAATATGAGCTCAAGCTGAAAATTTTGAGTTCATCATGAGTTCACTGGAGAGGAAAAAAAATTCTGTCTGGTTTCCCAAACATTAGAAACATTCTTAAATCAAGAGACTTTTCAATGAGAAGCAAACTGACATGCAATATTAGAGTCTTGTTTTCAGAAAAATGTATCAGAAGTAAGTTTATGCTTAAAACACAAAGAAAATGGGGTCAGAAAAAATTATTTATTTCCAAGGAAAAACACAAATACTTTTCTGACCTGGCTGACAGATATTTATCCTTTTTCAAAACAAAAACTAAATATTTTTCTTAGATTTTTTCATCAATTATTCAGAAAACAAGACATGTCATTTTGCATTTCAATTGCAAATAAATTCATGCATTCAGGCTGATTCAGTGTTGTCAAATAATATTTCTGATGTGAATAAAATGCAACTGTTATTTAAACCGTTAAACAGTTACATGAAGAGTGAAATGTTTTGGAGCAGGTTGGCAGTTGATGTGAATGTCTCGACTCCAGTGTGTGAATGTGCTTCTGACCTGTAGGGCGTGAGGATGTTCAGCGGTGGAGGTTGTTCACACAGCTCATATGTCTCCTGCATCGGGACGGGCAGAGACTGACGCTCAAATAGCTGCTGGTCCTGGATGGTGGAGCTCCGGAAGGCCTTCCTCATGGTGATGTCCTGAAGAGACACTGAAACACAAACACACTCCGTATCAGAGCACGTTCAAAATCTGCCTAGGTGAGTCTGCATTAATGAACACATTAGATGTTATATCTTTTAGCTTTTTTTTGTGAGCTTTGCCCTGCAAAAACTTTTTTTTTAAATTAATTACAGTGCCCTGGAGCGAAAATTACCCGTTTCAGGAAGCGGGATTTAGAGGAGAAATAATAATGTACAGTATGTGGAAAAATAATGTTCCCCTTCCGTCAAGTTCACTTCGACGTTACGTATAAGTTCATGCTCTCTCGCCGTTCTCAACCTTGACTGGGCAGTTGACTACGGACCCCGCAAGATTGGGAGTTTCCTCACTTCCTCAGATGGGCATGAGCACTGTCTTATGTACTTGGGCTGGGAGCACGCTGAGGCAGCGTTTGCTTATGAATCATCCGTTCTTTGCGGACGCATGACCACCGCTACATTGAGGTCCCGCCTCTCATTCGTGAGGTGGCTCCCTTTGCGTCCTCCCCGTGGTCCGGCGTGCCGTAAAGGTTTTTCCGCTACTATGGCGAAGTGCTTGGGAGACCTCACAGTGATGGTGCAGAACGTCTCGCGTCAACCATGTTTCCCGAGTATGACGCTCCCCCGAATGCCACCGGGCCCAGCGTCTCATTTGGTGCACCCGAGGATGTTGAGATGTCTCCCGCTGCATCAGAGGGAGAGTCGGGTGGCGAAGCACTCGCCGGTGCGGGTCATAGGCCGTCCGAGGTCGCTGCTCTGTCCCAGGTGGACACCGAGCTCTCAGCTATGCTCCTCCGAGCCGCCGAGGCGATTGGGTTGGAGGTGCCGAGTACGCCCCCATCTGATCCATCTCGGGTGGATGACTGGTATCTGAGTTCTTGGACCGAGGCCCCTTCGTAGTCCCCCTCAGTGCCTTTCTTCCCGGAGGTGCACGAGGAGCTGACCAGGTCGGGACGAGCCCCGTACTCATCACGCCTGGCCTCCAGCTCCTCTCCCCTCTCCACCGTCGACGGAGGTGCTGCCAGGGGGTATGTGCCGATCCCCCAGGCACCCGTCCGAGGAGCGTAAGACCTCGTCCGCTCTCGCGGGCCGGGCTTACCATGCCACTTGGCAGGCTTGCTACCTCCTTGCATGCGATTGCTACACTTCAAGTGTACCAAGCCAAAGCACTTAAACATTTGCACGAGGGTGGATCTGACCAAGGGGTTAAGCAGAAACTACAGGGTTATGCAGTCGAGCTGGTCACGGGCGTGGGTCGCTGTCCGTTCCTCAGGGTCCAGCCGGGAATACTCGTAGCTCGACAGCCCCGAGGTGATGGTGATTGCTCCTCTGTGGACAGTACCATCTGCGCCCCCACCCCCAGTGGAGGGCCGGGAGCGGCATCTTCTGCAGAAGGAGCAATTTTCCACACCTCTGGGCTCAGTGCCCCGAGGTCCCCATCTAATCACTTTGTTTTTTCCTCAGATGCAGACCCGGAGCCTTGGATCGCCAGCGCGGGAACCAGTGCAGAAGGTAAGGGCTGCCAAGAGCAGCCGGACTGGCCGCCTCTTTAGTGGATATTTGTAGAGCCGAGGGCTTGGCGACACCAAACAACTTTGCCAGGTTTTACGACCTCCGCAAAGAGGCAGTGTCTTCCCGTGTCTTAAATCAGACAAGCAGGTAGCGGGAAGAGCGGCGGTGTTGGCTTGCTGCTGTGCCCTACTTAATGGTTCCCCCGATGCCAAGGCGAACCTACTCTTTCAAACCAGTCACAGGCGATTTGTCTGATGTATATAAAGTTTAGCATGAAGCATCTTAGAAATGCTTTCAATTTAACATTTGTCAGCTAATTTCAATCTCATCGTTTGGAGGATGCAAGCCAATGCATGTTTTGAACAAGGCCATAATGACTAATTAAGCTGTATATTGTTAATGCAGAGTCCAAACTTGACAAAAATGGAGCAAATGACCATAAGGAAAGTCTGAGTAAACCTTTCAAATCTCATCAGTTTAAAGCAATAGTTTACTGATTTACATAGGGGCCCTATAACATTAAAAACGAAAATATAACAAAATAAAAGATTGATAAAGGATAAAGGATTTTTCAACTATGACCATTGTGATTATTGTTGCATTTTCATTTTTAAATTATTTATGAAGCTATTTGTAAGTAAAAACTTCATATTTAAAATTCAGTGTATGTAAGTACTTGTGAAATTCAGAGTTAATTCTGTTTGTCTTTTATTCCAGAAGGGACCTCCAGTGGAGTCCAGACCATCTGGCCAAGGCCTGGTCAGGTCACCAGAACTTTAAGCCCGCTCTCACATTCAATTCAAGCCTAGATTAAACTGGGGATTGGATGCTGGGCGCCCGGCCAGAGGAGAACTGGCCCCATCCGAGCCTGGGTTCTCCCAAGGTTTTTTTTTCTCCATTCCATGATTGGAGTTTTCGTTCCTTGCCACCGTCGCCCGTGGCTTGCTCGGATGGGGGCATCTAATCCCAGTAAAGTTTGCCGCAACCCTTTGAATTTCTATTCAGCCAAATTTTCTTTTCCAATAACCTCAATGCTCGTTCAAGTCCAATTAAGGCTTTTGGGACGGTCGCAGAGCTCCGTCCGACCATCGTTGCCCTAGAGTTAAAACCCCTGTGTGTTTCAGAGATTTCGAATGGAAATGCAGCTAGTGTGTTTGGTGCTTCATGTTTTTTGTTTTGGTCTTTATTTTAAATTTATTTGTCTATATTTCTCATAATTAGGTTTATTTCCATCACTTGTTTCTCGTTTGCTGAAAGACAGCTGGTGACACTGAGGTTGATGGGAAATTAAAATGTAATGAAATCATTTGAGTGGCAGAACGCAGTGGCGCCGTCTGATGTCAAAGGATTCCCAGCCGGAGCGAGAGCTGCTATCAGCATCATTGTAAATCCTCTAATTGTCCCAATTACTGTCAGACAATACAGGACCATACTCACTGCTACAGTAATTTATGCTAATGGAGTAATTTTGCATGCAAATGCAATTGATATGTTGCATGACCAGTGTTCAGGGTCTGCCGATTATGCATATTTTTTTTGTTTTTTTTAGTTGATATGAGAAGAGTCTGTGAATAGAACTCATGCGTGGTGCTTGTTAACTCAAGTATCATTACAATTGTTTAACATGTTCAGACTTTCACCCGGTGTATAGAAAACGATTGAAAAAGACTCTTTATCTTCAACAAAATACAACTTTTTAAAGTTCAGAAGATCTGAAGGGCCAGTTCTCTACATGCATTGCATTATGAATAATATAAATGCAGAAAAATTACTGAAATAAAATAGGATAATATAATTTCATTTTTCAGACACTTAATAGAATGTTAGTTTCAATTAAATAAAAGTGCTGTCAAACAACTAATCGTATTCAAAATAAAATAATAAATAAAAACTATTTATTATGTATATATAAATATACACACATTCCATATATATTTACATGTACATACATACAATATTTATATTCTTATATTTTATATTGTATATAAATAGATGTAATATTTAAACACAACATATTCTTCTTAACTATATACATGCACGTGTTTGTATTTATATTTTATTTGATTTTGGATACCTTTTGACAGCACTAATTTTACAATTTTACAATTTTATTGTACTTTATATTGATATTAAATTACATTTTTTTGACATACTTAAGCTTTATATGTAATTTTCATAATTCTATTGTTTTTGAAATATGTTTAAATGTACTAAATAGCTGATCATGTCATTTCTATTAAAACTTATATATAAAAATGTTTGTATTTTCACATTTGCAATGAAAAGCTGTTTAGTAGATTTAAAATATGTATATATAGTGCCTGAATACAAATTACAGCCTGATTTGTTGATTATTTTCATGAAATAAAATTATTCAAATGTACATGACAGAATGATGCCGGAACTTGTTGAAATAGCCTAAAAGAAATCAGTAGGACGTTTAAGTCAGTCTTGATGTAGATGTAGGCTTGAGAAGTAAATATTAAAAAAAAAAAATTGGTATTTTTATCCGTTTTGCAGTTTGAAAGACATGATCCATCTGAAGTCATAAGGCACAAGCTGCATAAAATCTCAAGTTTTGCTCCTTTTGTGTTCCTCAGATGAATCGGCTTCATGTGGGTTTGAAGCAACACAAAGGTGAGTAAATAATGAGGGCTTTTATAGGAAAATCTTTACATGCAGAAGAGCGAATGCCACAGAGGTGTCAGCCGTTGATATCTGCAGAGAACGGAGCGATGCGGATGAATGAAGACAGCTTTTATAGCCTTCCATGCTGATGTGTTTCTAAAGGAAAGAGCCATGAATCAATGTGTGTGCGTGTGTTTATTAGAACATATTTTTAATGTTTTCATCTGCTTTTACTCAATTAATTGATTTTAAATTTTCATTGAAAAAGACACTAAATAAAAGTCACAGAAATGAAAACTGTTTGCGAAAAGCAAAAAACTAAATCTTTTTTTTGTGCAAAAAGTATTTTATTTACAACTTTGATTTATATATATTTAGATTTATACATATATTATATATATATAGATAGATTTATACATATTTGATTTATATATATATATAAATGAGAACGCTTTAATTTCATATATAACTCAATGCCATTCTTTGAATACACATACTGTATTTTATATATATATTTATATTACTGAGTTAAGCAGATGCTTTTATCCAAAGAGCCCTTTTTTGTCAAATGGATTTGCAACACAACCCACAGACTAAGAGCATTTTTGAGATGATTCTGACGTGTTGAATGACCACTAGAAACGTTACTCATCTGGGTGAATTATGGGTCATAATGAGCCTCAGTTTGACCACAGACCAGCAGAGACAGAGGATAATTCAGATCAGATGCTCTTCATAAGGCATCAAACATTTACTGTACAGCATTCTGTTCATCACAACACTTGCAGAGCAGAAACAAAATAAACTGTGTTGGACATTTTGGATGGAATAGTGTTGTTTTAATGTTAAAACAATATTTAATGCTAAATGGCTATAAATGGGCAAACAAAATCAACATTAAATCAATAGTAACATTTTAACTGACACTGAAACAACAAATTCAACCTGGATTTGATTTGCCCAACCGAAAACAGTGATATAAAATGTTTTTAGTTTTTTTTTTAGAATTAAGAGACTATTATGGGTTTCTTGACGTTATTTTTAGATTTTATTATAATTTTAGTTTACCATTTTTATTACTTTTTATATAAATTAAAATTTATAAGGTTTTGACCTTTTTTTTTTAAAAATAATTCAGACTTTGTCACAATTCTGCAAAATGTACATAATATATGTGTGTATACTATGTACATTTATTAAGTATATATAAATACAAACACACACAGTATACATTTGGAAAAAATTGACATGTATTTACATGTATATATTAAAAGTCATATAATTTATTATATATAAAAATATGTTTAAAGTATAAACATATTTGTCTTAATTATATGAATGTGTGTGTATTTATATTCATATTAACATATTAACACACTGCTCCGGGTGTGTGTTCACAGTGTGTGTGTGTGTGGTTGTTCACTTCTCACTGCTGTGTGTGTGCACTTGGATGGGTTAAATACAGAGCACAAATTCCTAGCATGGGAAACCATACCTGGCCACTTGTCACGTCATTTCATTTTCATTTTCATTTCATTATTATTATAGGTACAATTATTTAAAAACAATTATAAAACAAATATTTAATATATATTTATGCATCTGGTAGTCAATCTATTCAAAGTGTCAAAGTGAAATTGCTTTCACATTTATATTATTCAATTTCAAATGATTATTATTAAATTTACATGGAATTATATATTATACTAATCTAATTATGTTAAATTAAATTAAATAATAAATTAGACCTAACCCCTTAGACCCTGTGAATAAAAATAAATATTTTCTTGCACAATATTTGCAACAACATTAGCTGTTTCAAATGGTTTGATGGTGTCCCTCAGCAGGAACATCAAGGTCCCAAACTCATCTGTCAGACTGGAGTGCTGCAGATCCTCCAGGGCTTTTCACTTCGGATCTCTCCGTGTCGGACTGAAGCAGAATCGGACTGACGGAGCATTTGGGATGGATGTGTCCTCACCGACACGGATCACTTCACGGTAATTTTGCTCAGCATTACATTTATTACTCTCTGTACAGCTCACAGAAGAACTCACACTGGCCCGGTCTCCATAATAAAGAGACTGGAGTTCATGGACTGAGGCGTAATTGAAATTGTTTCAGGCTGATAAAAACGATGGAGGAGCGTGAGAGAGGGAAGAGGTCATCATGACTGCACTGCTCATACATCAGACTGCTGCTATTTACAACCAATCCACCTTTACACTCACTACAGACAGCAACAGTCCAGTTCAGGAGGTACAAACTCTATTCATTATCTCCATAAGGCAAACCCATAACCACATTATGACCCTGGACCACTAAACCAGATTTTTGCATCATGTATGGTTTGTAAGGACAGGACAATATTTGGCTGAGATACAATCATTTGAAAATCTAGAATCTGAGGATGCAAAAAATCGAAATATTGAGAAAATCACCTTTGAAGTAGTCCAAAGTAAGTTCTTATCAATGCATAGCAACTGAATTATAAATGTTGTTTATTTTGCTCAAATAGCATTCCAAAAAAGCTTATTTCTGTCTAGCAGTCCTAGGCCTAATGATTCTGAAAATGTAGCTTTGATCACAGAAATAAATTGGAACAATATTTACTGTATTTTTGATCAAATAAATGCAGCTTTGGTAAGCAGAGGAGACTTCTTTCAATGAATTATTATTGAAAGTTTTCAGACAAATATGTATAATCGATAATTGATAAAATGATTCCAATGGGCACTGGTTTCTGGGCTGGTGCAAATCTAGTTTTTCTGGCCCAGAAATGACTGTTTTAGTGTGAAATGCTGGCAGATTGAGCTCAGGCGTCCTGTCGGTGGATAAGAGGAGTCTGTCTCTCTCTCTGTGTCTGTTATCAGATATCTCAGCTCTGTTGAGCTTCCAAAAAACATGCTGTCCGTTTCAGCAGTCGAGAAACTCAATCACATCCGATAACAGACTGAACTGTGTGTGTGTGTGTGTGTGTGTGTGTGTGTACTCACACTCCTCCTCTTTGGGGTCAAGTTGAGTGACGCTGATTGACAGGCGGTCGACTCTCTCCTGAAGCGAATTCACTCGAAATGAGAAGGAATGAGCTTCATTAAAGAGCTCGCCGAACAAATCCTCTGCATATTTACCTGAAGAGACACAAAACACCCCAAAACAAAAGTAAAAATACATTATTTTCATGATCATTATCCTCAGTTTTAGTTTTTCTTGTGATTCTCTGAAATGGTTCTTATAACTGTAATAAAATGAGATTTAATGTAAATCAGCATTAATTTAAGGCAGTTCAGCAATGATCAATGCATATACATAATGTAAGTTAGCAAGTTATATATAAAATAATAAAACTTTGTAAACAAAATGTTGTAAAAACTTAACAGCATATATAAATAAAAAATAATAGAAAATAATAATTTCTTCATAAAATATAACAAGTATGAAATACAAAAGAAAAAATATGAAATAATAAGGTTAATAAATAAAAAGTTTACAGTTTAAATATAATTTCCTTTTTATATTTGTATGATAAATGTATAGAGAGAAATTCTAAAATGAAAAATAAAACATTTCTATATAATAATTTATTATATATAATATACAATTATACAATGTATATACTATAGTAAAAATAATGGAGAAAAAAAGAAAGTTTATAATATAAATAAAATAGATAAAGAAAATAGATGTATACATTATTTTTATGTTAAATATAAATGTATCTTTATATAAATGTTACTGTCCTGCATATGTTCCTCTTTAGTTCCTGTTTGTCCTTATTTGGTTTGTTTCCTGTTCTCATGATTTATCACCTTCATTGTGTTCACCTGTGTTGTATTAATCATCTCATTATTTCCCTTTGTTTGGTTTTTGCTTATAAGTCCACAGTTTCCCCTTAACCTATGTCCTGGATTGATGTTTATTAAATGGATATTGAGTTGATGTTTATGAACTGGATTATTATTTGGAATTAAATAATATTTATGTTTACTCCTTTATCATGCACTATGGACCCTTTTCACATTTCTGGGTTTCCGGAAGTCGTCATAGTTGGGTAAACTTGAAGAGCGGAGAATGGGATGGTACCAAAAATATATTTTTTGCATTCCCATTTGCTCAAATAGCAAAAGAAAAACTCCACTGTGTTTTTGTCATGACTTCCTATAAAAAGAAAAAAATAGAGAGAGTCTGATAACGTGATGCAAAGTTTTTGTAATTTAGTGTTGGCTCCAGCCCCTGAGTCCACTCCAGGATGCTCTTCTGAGTCCACTCCAGTGTCGGCTTCAGCTCCTGAGTCTGCTCCAGTCTCGGCTCCAGCCCCTGAGTCCACTCCAGGATGCTTTTTTGAGTCCACTCCAGGGTCGGCTCCAGCAACTGAGTTTACTCCAGTGTCGTCTCTAGCCCCTGAGTCCATTTCAGGATGCTCTTCTGAGTCCGCTCCGCTCCAGTGTTGGTTCCATCCCCTGAGTCCACTCCAGGATGCTCTTTTGAGTCCACTCCAGCCCCTGAGTGCGCTCCAGTGTCGTCTCTAGCCCTTGAATCCACTCCAGGATGCTCTAAGTCTGTGCCAGTGTCGGCTCTAGTCCCTAAGTCCGCTTCACAATACTTTCCAAAGTCTGCTCCAGTGTCGGGTCCAGCCCCTGAGCCTACTCCAGGATGCTTTCCTGAGTCTGCTCCAGTATCGGCTCCAGCCCCTGAGTCCACTCCAGTGTCGGCTCTAACCCCTAAGTTAATTTCTGGATGCTCTTCTGATTCCGCTCCAGTGCTGACTCCAGCAGCTGAGTCCACTCCAGTGTTGGCTCCAGCCCCTGAGTCCACTCCAGGATGCTCTTCAGCTCCTGAGTCCACTCCAGTGTTGGCTCCAGCCCCTGAGTCCACTCCAGGATGCTCTTCTGAGTCCACTCCAGTGTCGTCTTCAGCTCCTGAGTCCACTCCAGTGTCGTCTTCAGCTCCTGAGTCCACTCCAGTGTCGTCTTCAGCTCCTGAGTCCACTCCAGTG
>JAUMHI010000065.1:17134109-17157628 GCA_032359435.1 Enteromius unitaeniatus
ACACCGAGCACCTGGACCCACGAAGAGAAGAGCACTGGAGCACCGCACGCCAGCCAGCCAACTCACTGTTTCGCACTGTTTCCGCACTATTTGTAATAAATCCACCCTTCGGGGATTTCACTAAGCTCCCTTGTTGCGTTGTCTTTGCCCGGCGGCGACAATACAAACAATTTACTCAAAAACACTGTCCAGCAACAAAAAGAGTGATTCATTGAGTTATTTGCAGTAAATGATTTGTTCACTCAGACTCAAATTCAAATCATTAGATATCTGATTTTGAGTCTGATCGATTCAGGAGCAAAATTAATTTGAATCATTCACTCAAACCATTCAGATACACATTTAGAAACACAACTGAAGTGAGTCGCTCACAGATTGAATCGTTTCACCGACTTTCTTGTTCATTCTTGACTTAGTTAAATGTTTTATTTTTTATCATACATGTTCACATACAATATGTAACTAGAAAAGAAAAAAAAAATCATTATAATGAAGCCAAAGATAAATTATGCTAAACACATGGATTGGCTCACCTGCAATGAGCAAACGAATCGTTTGTGAATGACTCACTGACCCAAAACGGTTCATTCTGCAGTGGTTTTATTTGGATCTGTTTTCACTGGCAGAGCAAAATAGACAAAATATCTTCTACCATTGTGTCTAAAAATAACCTACTTAAAGTTTAGTCCATTTAATTGGATTTCCCGCCTCATCAAGCTGATAATCAGAAAAACAGCACTGTTGCTTGATTGTGTGATATTGCTTAATTAACACTCTTTGCGTCACGGACTTGACAAAACCACGAAAGCTGATACTAAGCGGTAAAATCTTTACTAGATCATAACCATAAAATCATGCATTATTTCAGCCCATGTGAGTCACCAGTATGCTCGCTTCTGATTGGCTGATGCGCTGCCGTCGCTCATTGACATGCGTGTCACGTTTGTCGCGATTGGCTGTGAGTCATTCATCAACAGCTTCCTGTAAAAATCAAGTGCTTGCTGAGTAACCGCTAATGTACTCCCTAAGTGGCTTGTTTGTGATCAGAGAACAGAGAAAGGGCAGAACTGAACTCTGGGAATGACATGCAAAGCAGCCAACATGCAAATCACAAGAAGTTTTGTGCCACACACCATAATTGAACGGCCACCCACTCTGTGTAAATATTGGCCCTTAATTCAAACCAGTCGCTAGTTAGCGCACACACACAGACTCGTCCTGGGCAGAAGAAAATTGGGGTCAGATGCATTTAGAAGCGCTCGGTGTGCGTGGTCTGAAGAACAGAGCGGAGGAGGGAAATGCGCCTGTAAAAATGTAAATTTACAGCTTCCTCTGCTGCAGTAATTGAGTATCAGTTCGCAAAAGACGATTAGAAAAGTGTCGCAATGCCGCGTAACCTCTTGTTCATCTGGCTCCATTTCAATTATTGTGATGTTTTGAAGCGTGCTGCTGATTCTTGTCCAAGATTGACCGTAAAATTGCCTGCTAAAACACTGGAGACTCCCGGCTAACGTTTTGGGAACGTTCTAGCAACGTTCTCTGAAAGTTACGAACAAATGTTCGTTCAGAGTTATCCAGTGTTTCATAATAAATTAACACAAACATGTTACACACCAGTGTATACACATCAATAATGTTTGTATAATGTAAGTTTTTAAAAATATCCTAATTGAACTATGGTGCAATCCTGGCTTAGACTAAGCCCTCTCTGTGAAACAAGGCCTTTATGTTTTTAAAACATTTAAAAATAACTGGACATTTGAGCGTTTAAACAACATTCAGAAATAATGTTTTATACATTTAACGACAATGTTACCAACACGTTCATAAAACATATTTGGTTAGCTGTGCGCGAATAAAAATTTGCACATAATTTCTCAACGATAAAATCTATGGCAAACTTTCTTCCAGTAATATGAATATAACGTTTGTTCTGGTGTATAAGCAAAACATTCAAATTTTATTTATACATTGTTTCTGAAATGTTTTAGCCTGATATTCGTCTTTTTAAATGTTACAATTTGTTTTTCGGAACATTCCATGATGTAACATTCAAAAGTAACGTTTCTCTAACGTTGGCAAATGTATCAAATGAAATGTTCCCTTAACGTTATCATAAAAAAAAACATTTATGAAACGTTACTTTTTGAACATTCAGAAATAACATTTTCATAACTAAATGGGAACATTAGAATATATTTTTTTATAGCTGGGCTTAATTTAACATTTCTAAATTATGAACACAACTTTCACACTTTAACTGGGTTTTTGCTATTTTCTGCAAAATAATAAATAAATAAAAATAGTCAAAATTAGTCTAAAGATGCTTTTATAATCTAAATATATATATATATTAATATAAAGTATACATTTGTTTGCAGAGAGTCATGCTTGGGCAATGTCATATGTAATTATTACATTATTTTTTATTATTTGGTTATTTATTACAGAAATTGTATGTGATCTACTGTTTACCTTATGAAATTAAATCCTTATTAAAATTGTGACTTTCGTTTATCATCAGACCTATCATCAAAAGTACCTATATCAATGAAAATTCAATATGTTGCTGCTCTAGGTCATGTCTGTGGGATTTCCTACCTATTTTCTGTCCAGCAGGTGAAAATAGTGCATCTAGTATTAAGTAACAGTATTAATAAACTAATAAAAACAAGATTTTTTATGGCACAGCATCATCCGAAACAGGTTTTGGAAGCAGCTGGCAAGTCGTTTGGCTCCGTTTGCATATTCAAATCGTATCTGTGTGAGCTTAACTCCTAAAGCAGAAGCTAAAAGCACAGAAAGAAGTTAAACTGAAGTCGTTGTATAGGATCAGCACCTGTCTGTAAGCGAGAGGACAAAGGAATCCACCCGAACAAGCGCAGGAGTGTAAGAAGACACCGCTCTCGTTCTCCTCCACCTGCCTTCAGCCACAAAACCAACAAACCACCGCCCTGCTCCACGGGAAGTCCCTGCTGGACCCACGGCGCTCCGTAACCAGCAAATCTAGAGTTTAGTGACTGTACAGCGACACTGTGACACATGCATGCGTCTTGTGCACTTTCTTTAGCATTTCTTGTGTTGAATACATTTGCATTGAATACATAAATATAAAATGTATTATTACTAAAAAAGAATTGATATTGTATTAAATATAAAATCTATCTATATACACATATCAAATAAAAACTGTATGGTATAATTACTTTGTTTAGTGTTATTTTGATGCCAAAAATATATTATAAATATTTACATTACATTTGCTTACATTTTTTCTCAAATCAATTGTAATGCTTTTATTTTGTACACAAAAATTTTACATTATTGCAATAATACATATGATACATACTCTCTCTATAAATATATATATATATATATATATACTGTATATACTTGTGTATGTGTGTGTGTGTGTGTGTATATGTGTATATATATATAGTTTTCCCCAAATAATATTATGTGAAGACTATATGTGAATGAATGCACCTTGACATGAATTTTCAAGTTAATAAATGATTAAATATAACATGATGTGCTGTAGATTGCATGAGAACTTAAAATCACCGAAATCAAATAACACTGTAAGTTCTGTGAAACAGACAGAAAGTGAGAGCAGAAACAATCTGTGATGCTCAGAGCACTGAGACAGACACTAACTCATCCAAAAAACTTTCTTAATGTGTGATCTTCTCCTGAATGATTCACCAGCGCATTACAAAATCGAAAGCAAAACTCTTTGATTATATAATGAAGTGATGATACATATTGACGTGTGACGCTATTCTGATCTCTGCGGGCCTGAACTTAGAGAAACACAGGCGATGGAGCTCTCAGAGAGAGTTCACAGTCCTGCAGCCCTTCATCTGTCAGAGCAACGGGTGATGACACACACACACACACTCACTCCCTCACACACACACACACACACACACACACACACTCACTCCCTCACACACACACACACACACACACACACACTCACACTCCCTCACACACACAGAAGCAGCTTTGTGGACCGAACAGAGAGACTAAACAAAGACTCTTGTGTCAAAGGCATCTTCACAGCTGAGATGTTTAGGACTCTTCACCACCGCACAGATATTTTATCGCTTTACAGAAATAAATTATATGTTATTCAATTCACTTCATTCGTTAGAGTAATATATGTGTGTATTTGTTATGTATATTTAAAGAGGCACACATACAGAATATATTGTTAAAATATTTACATGTATTTATATGTTTATATAATTTATATTTTATATAGAAACATATATATATATATAAATATATATTTTTGTAGAAATATATACATGCATGTGTGTATTCATATAATCATAATAAATCTAGTACCCAGACATATTGCATGAACTGAATTGTATTTTAGATGCGGTTCTTCGCAATGAATCATTTGACAGCACTAATAAATTGTGTAAATTATAATGAAAAATATTAGATAAATTATATATATATATATATATGTGTGTGTGTGTGTGTGAGTGTATAATATATATATATATATATACATATGTATATATATATGAAAGTTTGTATATATTTGTAAATATGTATATATATGAAACCTGAAAATTTTAACTCGGCTTTTTTCACCATAATAATAATAATAATAATGTTTTAGCAATGATTCTAAAAATTGATGTTTGCTCACAGGAATTACATTTTAAAATAAATTAAAATAAAAGACAGTTATTTCAAATAGTAAAAAATATTTTTATTTGTAAGTAATTGTATAATATTTCTATTTGCTGTACTTTAGATCAAATAAATGCAGGCTTGGTGAGCAAAAGAGACTTCTTTAAAAAAAAAAATTGTTCAAAAACGTGTAAATTTAACACGTTTAAAGTTGTCTAAATATTATATAGATATCACCCATAACAACAGTGTCAAACACACATTCTTCTTGTCTAGTGTCTCTGATCTATAACTCTGGACGTGATGTTTCTAATGGCCAGCCTGTCCTGGCAGAAAATCAAACAGAAGCCACATGAAAAGGGTTCTGAACAAAAATCTATCCAGAAAAGAAAAAAAAAACTTTTCTACTTCGCCAGCAATAGCTTAAGACAAAGAACCGAAGTCGACAACAACATCAGACTGACCCACTTCACATCTTTATAATTAATGCACAGAGTGAAACTGCAACATTTGATATCCAGCAAATTAACCCTTTAAAGTGCATCCATGCACTCGTATGTAAACACTGCATATGTGAATCGGACACAAAATCAATTCCATTTACCTAAACCCTGTCATGCATTTATATAACACAAAATGAGGCTGATCAAACTGACTTTTAAACATTAAAAATGGCAGGTCAACCAGCAAGAAACTAAAAACCAAAACACATTTACCAGCCTCATCTGGACTTATCCAACAGAAAAACGCTGCATTAGAGAATTACATAAGGTTTTTATTAATACTTTGGCAACACAGAGCCTTTAATGAAGCTTAAAGTGAATGACACACTAGTGATGCCCGATCGAACCGAGTCTTCCGAGTCAGTTCTTTTTAAAGATCCGAAATGTTTGCAAATCACCCGAGAAGCAGCGTATAAATGACTGAATTGCGCAGTAAAACAAAACCGTGCCATTTTTCGCAAAATAATAGTTTTGCTGTGAAACACGTTCCGCGATTCGGATCTTTGAGCGGCGTCTGTGAACGAACCGATTCAATAAAACGAATCATTCCTCCTTAAATATCACACATAGCGCCTCGTTCGGGGGAAAAACAACAACTGTACAACGTGTTAATGCGTCAAAGCACAGGGAAAGTATGCATCCGTTTGAAACGTGGTGTTATTTTACGTGCATAACTGAACAGAGCAGCGATGGAGATGCTTTGTGCTTTTTGAAGTCTCGGGTTTCACAAAGCGAGTCTTCCAGTGTCTGCTGCCCTTCCCCCTGCATGCACAAAACTGCACTCAAAGGTACACTTCATTCTGCGTTATGCATTGAGGATGCACTATAGTATTTTTACCAACAACAACTCAAGTCCCTTTTTTCCCTCCTACTGCTAAATATCTGGCATGCCATCCCAGCAATAATCTGGAGCGCACACTGTTTAGAAAGCATGCAAACTGCATTGCATTTTGGTGTGATAGTTTGCCTTGTGTTTGCCATACAGATGTGACACCCCCTTCCCCCTTGAATGCATCAATCTCGGAGCAGCGTCAAATAAGTGATTTTTAATTATGCCTTTAATGCAAACAAGCACAAGTCGTGTATAATATGTAATTCTCGCATCGCGTAGCATGCATTCGGAATGCTTTAGGCTGCATTATGCAAGTTATTTCACATGCATGCATAATTCAGCCCACACCTGTCACCCAGTCCTGAATGGGGCCAAGCAGTGTTGGTTTACATCGTAAATTCATCAGTCGAGGAAGATATATGCGAAAAAATGGAGTGTGCAAATATATACACTTTTCCCCGTGCATATTTGCATTACGTGTTTTTAACATTTTAACAGCAAATTGCAAAATGAAGCAGGCGAGCATGTAAAAAAACCATCATACCTGAATAAATGGTATGTATTCGTATTATTCCATGATTTTCCCAGGTTATTCCTTAACAATATTCCTGTCGGTTCCGTTCATTGCAGAAATACACTACTGATATACAGAGAGCTTGAATCCCGTTAAAGAGACTGGAGCTCGGGACTAGAGGACCGTTAATGCTGGAAAAGGGATCAACGGTGAAAACACAGCAGATTGACGTCAACAACGATCTGCCTAATTTTCCGTCATAGCAGCCGAGAATGTAAATATTCTAGCAGTAAATCCTTATAAACCAACCTAGTGCTTCCTTTCCGAGGAAAAGCGCTATTCTGGATGTCGGTGTGCGTAGCTCCACCCCTTCGGCTGCAGATGGTACGGCCCTCTTTCTATCGTCGGAGCCATAGAACTAAAGAACCGCACAGAACTCGCTGCAACAAACCGCAGCCCCGCCCACAGCGGGATCCCTCAACTGATTGGCCGATATCGCGCACAGGCCACACCCATACGCCCAAATACAAACTTATTTAGCGCTCAAACATAATAAAGGTGTTTTGGTAAAATCACGCCCAAATATATTAAATGTTTTTAACACGAACTACGGGATAATGGAAGAAGAGATTGGATACATTGCGAGTATAATTATTTATTTATTTTATTTTTTGTATTATTTTGCTGATGGGAAATATCTCCAAAAGTAACTTTTTTTTGGCTCTTATATATATATATATATTCTTTTGCAATTGTCTTTAGTGTATATAGTCTCTTTAAGATTTAAGGTTATTCTATAGTCTTTGATTGTATTCTTTGCATAATTTTGTTTGTTCAACATTGTTTTACTGGATATATTAATATGCATATGATATAAGTGATTAACAAATAGATAATTAAAATTATGTTATTTATGGGTAGCGAAAACCAGTCTTATTTTAATATTATTTAGAGATACTATTATTAATAATTGTACTAATAATGACCTTTTTTCATTATTTTGTTTTGTGTGTGCGTGTTTTTCATTTATATTGGTTATTTAAACACACCTTTTTTTAGTTCAAGAAACATTTTTTTCTCGGTTAGTGAGAGGAAGAAATGTGGAAGAAGCGCAATGCGTGCTCTTATGAGCGGGTTCCTCTCAGGATGCGTCCTAAAAGATAAAACAACTTTTAAATGCTTCACTATAATAAATGCGCTCTCTTGAATTCAATTTCAGACGTATAAAAGTATTAATCACATTTTATTTCGATTTAAATGATAAATATGTGTTATAACATGAATTCTAAATGTACGAATTAATTTACGAACAGTATTCATCTGTAAGGACCCGCTGACGAAAGATCCACAACAGCCAAGATGGCGGCGACGGCGGCTTCCCTCGTTTCGTACGGCAGCGACTCAGATTCAGAAAACGAGTCCGAATCCCGTGCCAGTCCGCAGAAAGACGACCCAGATGCGCTAGCTCATCTTCAGCCGTTAAAATCCGGCAGCATAACGACGGTAGCCCTACTCAACTCCGCGCCCGAAGTCGCCGTGAAGGTAAACAAGAAACGCTGCTTACCGTCAAACAAACCCAACACGTTACTGCAGCACAAGAGCGCTTTAACACCTTAAACTTATTATTAAGTGAACTACAGTTTGATAAACGCTGATATGTTTACTCTGTAGAAGAAAAACAGTCGAGTAAAATGTGGTTGTATTGGCTGTTCGGTTCACTCAGTGAATATGTGAACCTGGACCACTAAAGGCTCAGGTTTTATGAAACTAAGATGTAAACATCATAAGAAAGCTGAATAAATGAATGTCGGGTTTGTTAGGAGAGGACAATATTTGGCTTGGAGACAGCTATTTGAAAATCTGGAATCTGAGAGTGCAAAAAAAAAAAACTAAATTTCCTTTAAATCTGTCCAAATTAAGTTCTTATCAATGCAAGTTACTCATCAAAAAAGTTTTCTTGTATTTACTGTAGAAAATGTATAAAATATCGTCATGGAACGTGACTTTACCTAATATCCTAATGTTGATTTTTAAGAAATTTCTTTGCCCCATACATATTGTTGTCTTGTGCTACTTATGACTGCTTTTGTGCACGAGGCTCAAATATAATAAGTTGTTTGTCTTTGTAGGAAGATGTTGAGACCGGGGTTCATCTTGATCCAGCACTCAAAGAAGTCGCTTACAACCCTACATATGAAACCATGTTTGCTCCAGAGGTGACTTGATAAAGCCGTGTGTTTAGATTGATGGACACATACTGTGCATTTCAATTATTGTGTATAATTTGAGCTTCTTATTTATATCTGCTCTCTCATCTCATGCAGTTTGGACCGGCAAACCCATTCAGATCCCAGCAGATGGCTGCTCCGAGGAACATGCTGTCCGGTTACGCTGAACCGGCTCACGTCAACGACTTCATGTTCGAGCAACAGAGGAGAACGTTCTCTACCTTTGGTGAGAGATAGACCTCATTGTTATTTATGTGCACCACCAGTCAAAATGAGCAAAATTCAGCTGCGCTTCACGGAAATACATTACAGTTTAAAATATATAAAAATAGAAATTTTAAATGGTTACAGCTATTTAAATAGTAAAATGTATTTTGCTTTTGATGTATTTTGGATCCGGGCTTAGTGTGCCGAAGTGAATTAAAAATACATATAATCTTACTGTTCAAGCACTGGTAGTGGAGCTTTTCTAATCTGTCTGTCATCCTTAGAACATGTATGTTTGATATTAAATGTGCGTGATTGTTGATTATGATCAGGTTACGCTCTGGACCCGTCTGTGGACACCAGTCAGGTCTCCTCCAACAGCTACATTGGAGCCGTAGAAGAAGCAGAGAAAAACAAAGGTTAGAGTCGCATCATTTAGCATCTGCCTTATTTGTTTTGTATCACATTGGCAATAATAACACTCAGTCGATTGTTGTGACCCATCTAGGACTAACGATTATTTTGATAATTTAGATTAGTTGGGTGATTATTTTTTCGATTAATCGGATAAAAACTAAACGCTTCTTTAATTTGATGTTTTGCTTATGACTATATAAAACCATATCTATAGTTTAAAGAATACACCGGCATATTCAGTTATTAAGATATAAACAGCTAAAATAATGTCATTTTGTATAATAAAATGCTATACTGTGTAAAAACTTGAAACTTGCTATTTAGCTTCGTAGTGGACTTAAAAATAACTGTAGAAATGCAAAAAGCTAATAGTCACAAATGTACTATTATTTGCATTCGCTGAAAACCAGCAGAGTAACACATTTTATAATATTGTGTAATTGATGTGTTTCGTGTGCAAAAGATTTTGCCCAAAGGTCTGTTAAATGAATAAAACTTGAGGCGTTTGTTAGCTTTAAGATGAATTTTTCAATTCAATTATTCAATCTAAATTGTTAAATTTTTTCATTAAATTAAAATGTGAGAAGGGTCAGACGTCGTTTTTCCTGACAGGCTGTGCTATTTTTTCATATACACATATTGAAAATTTTGCTCAATTTTATTGTGTAAACTATAATATCAGCTGCTCAATAAAATTATATCAAAAATCTTTTTTTATTACAAATATGTATTAATATGGTAATTTGTGTGGGGGGAGGGGGGAAATCAGTAAATATATATACAGTGGGTACGGAAAGTATTTAGACCCCCTTAAAACAGCCATTTGCTAAAATCATGTAAGTTCATTTTTCCCCTCATTAATGTACACACAGCACCTCATATTGACAGGAAAACACTGAATAGTTGACATTTGTGCAGATTTATTTAAAAAGAAAAACTGAAATATCACATGGTCGTAAGTATTCAGACCCTTTGCTCAGTATTTAGTAGCAGCACCCTTTTGATCGAATACAGCCATGAGTCTTTCTGGGAAAGATGCAACAAGTTTTTCACAGCCAACTGCTCCCCGAGCGCTGCAGCAATGGCATCATTGTGAGGCGTGCAAATGCAGAACACAAATTCCTAGTATGGAAAACCATGGCACGTCCTTTAAAAAAAAAAAAATATATATATATATATATATAAAATAATAATAATACAATAATCGTTTGACAGCACTAATATAAATAAATATATACACACACACACAAACAAATGCATTTTAATTATAAGTAAATATCCAAAAGTTAGTCTCATGTAAAACACTATTAAAGCTGTTTAAAGAATAGCAGCAGCAGCTTCTAAATGTGTCTGTTGTGTGTATGTCATCAGGAACGCTTGATAATACGAGCTGTTATTGTTCCTGTGCTAGGGCTGACAGTGTTTGAGGCGGGTGCAAAGAAGGCAGAGAAGAGGAGGAAGGTGAAAGGTGGAGATGCGTCAGACATCGACACCTTCCTTGGACCCTGGGCCAAGTACCAGGATGAGAAAGATGTGGCCAAACCCTCCGAGGTGAGACGTTCACAGCCTTCAGTGTACGATGAGATGAGTCCGTTCATTATAAAATGGGTTTTAAATACAATATTGAAATGCATTTTTCAAGAAAACACTTGTACATAGTAACATCAGAATGAAAATCGCTCAAAGAAAATCCTTGTAATATATTTACCGTTATTCATGTCATTCTCTGTGTAATATGTTTAGGACCCTTTAATCATCAGATTGAGGTGAATTGTCACCAGATTGATGCCATAATGTCACTTTTCCAGCTAAAAACCCAAATAAATTTTATTCCAGACTAATCAAATTGTTTTTTAATCTGACAGGATGAGAAGAAAGAGCTGGACGAGATCATAGCCAAGAGACAGAAGAGAGGCAAGAATGAAGAAGAGGCTCCAGCCGAGGAGAAGACCATCCTCCACAGTACGACACACACACACACACACAGACAGCTGAACCTGTCATCGGTCTGCTGTTAAACTGCTTTCTCTCTCTGCAGTTAAAGACGCGTACGATTATCAGGGCCGCTCGTATCTTCACGTTCCTCAGGATGTGGGCATCAACCTGCGCTCAGTGGACATCCCAGAGAAATGCTACCTGCCCAAGAAACAGCTGCACGTCTGGACCGGTCACACCAAGGTAGGGCTCTGTGGAATCCAGATTTTATTCTTTTTTCTGCATTCTGTTTTAATGGTTCAATTAAATATTAATTATAATGCAATTAAATAAAAATATGAAACATGCATAACAAATTTTTATTGTTTTTATTTTTCCATTATGTTTTAGTAAGCAAAATCTAATTTAAATCATGAAATATAGCGAGAAATATATCATTCCTTTTCTGACCATTTGCGTCTTCTTGTGAGTTCTGTTTAAATGGTCCAATACAAATTTAGTAATCAAAGTTTAATTAACTGAAATCATGATGCATGCACAAATGGCAATTCAGACTGTTTCATGGTAAATATGTTTATTTATTAATGAAAATTTTTTTAGGGCCTTATGAAATCCACTTTATATTTTATAGTTTTTGATTTCTTTCTTGTTTTAATTTGATTGCTTAACGAAATATCTTTTCATCATCATCATAATTTCATGTTTCAGTTGTGTTCTGTCTGGATTCTGTTTTTATGGTTAAATTGATTTTTAGTAAGTCTTGAAAGGTGCAAAAATGAAATGTTTATTACAATCCCATTTCATTTTTTCCTACGGATTCCCGCTTTATTTTACAGAAAAAAATATTCTCTTATTAATCATTTCAGTAAAATCAGTTTAACCACAGTAATATACTTAAAGTAGTAAAGATCGTGGAGTTCCGGTGTATCTGTTGACAGTTTAATCAGATGAAATGATCAAATGCTGATGAAGTGACTCTTGTTCAGCATTTTTTTTTTGATCTGTTCATCCAGTTTTTGCCAAGTGCACAGTAAATTCTCTTTATGACTGGATTCAGCAGTTTCTTTTTCCACCTCATCATCATCACCATAGTGTGCAAACAGTGTGTTGAGTTTGTGTGTCCCGCTTTCTGAGGCTGTCAGTGTGTGTTTGCACCTCACGACACACACACACACTCACTTCTTCTGTGTGCAGGGCGTCAGCGCCATCCGTCTGTTCCCGGTGTCTGGTCATCTTCTGCTCTCCTGCTCCATGGACTGTAAGATCAAGGTGAGATCAGTGTTATGCCGCAGGACCTATTACGGAAAACTGTTCTTTACTTTATCTAAGAAGTCTATTTAATAGTCTGTCCATATACTTGTATAATAGATGTAGTAATAATAACTATTGTTATAATATAATATTAGTATTATTGATATAAATATAATACTTTACAAAATAATGAATTCTCTTGAATTCTTTGGGTGATATTAATAATAATATTGTTACTATATATTATATAGGTTTTAATTATTATTGCACAAGCAGGTTTTCTGAGCAGTTCTAGCCTCTGAAAGCTGTTTTTCATTATACATTCACATGCATTTTGTGTCTGCTGACATTGTTTGTGTCTTCTCTTGTAGCTGTGGGAGGTCTATAATGAACGGAGATGTGCGCGGACGTTTATTGGTGAGTCTTGTGTGGTTTTCTCTTGTTTAGCCGCTGCTGGGTTTGAACCCAGGAGAAGAACTGAATGAGATGTTTCATTAAACCACTGAAAACACAGAAAAATATGGGAAAAATAAGAACGATAATAATTCTGTTTGAATAATAGTATGCGATATAAAATACTACTAATAATATTATTTTAGCATTGCTATTATTATGCAGAAATTAAACGAATTTAAACGGCCTGTTAGAACAATGTATTGCATATTGTTAAACATAATCTTATTAATAGTAATCTATTATAGTAATTATCATGCAAAACACAATCTAAGAGTCTGTTATTATGTATGAGAATATTATGTAATCTAAAATAGCTAAATAATAATCGTGATGAAGATTATTACTACTATTATTATTATTACTGGTAATAGTAATGTAATAGAGTTAGAATTCTTAATATAAATAATTACATTTGCTTACATGGCTATTATATTTGAATTTATATTTACATTGAAAACATTTTTAGACTATTTTACCAATTTTAGACTAATAGTTTTCTTTTTTTTTAATAAGCTATCTTCTATAAGTTTTTATTAATTCTTATTTCAGGTTTTGTAACTATGAAAACTATGAAAATGCTTTTATAATTTGTATCTCCAAGAACGCTTATAGGTTTTAGGACAACCTTGATGATGACTAATATATATATGTATATAAAATATGTGTGTGTGTGTTTGTGTACGGTTAATAATACTTTTAAAATTTAGTAATAGTAAATAGTAAAATATTTTTTACTGTTTTTATTGTATATTCGGTCCAATATATGAGACCTCTTTGAAAGTCATGACTGATGTCTGGTGTTTTGCAGGTCACAGTAAAGCGGTGCGGGACGTTTGCTTCAATAACACTGGCACACAGTTTCTGAGCGCCGCCTACGACAGATATCTCAAACTCTGGGACTCAGAGACGGGTGAGAGCATCACACAAACACACAGACTGATTCAGACTCCTGCAGTTCATCGTGAGCAGTGCTGGGTGTAACTAGTTACTGTAATTTCATTATTTTCCCTTGAAAAAAGTCAATTAAGGAATTACTCTTATTTTTTCTGTAATTTAATTGTTTACTTATGTAATACTGTATAAAACATTTAAACGCATCGAAATTGAAAGTCTTACCTTAAAATGCTTTTTATGTTCTCTTTTTACTTTAAATACTTTAATTTAATAAGAATATTGGTAACACTTCAGTTTCCAATTCTTACTATTAACTCAGTGGTTATTAGCATGAAAATGACTGTTATGTTATGTTTTATTATTGCTTTTTTCTTCTTCTTTTTTTAAAGCACATATTAAAGGTGCTCTATTCGATGTTGCAGGATTTTAGCTCGATTTTATTTTTATCTCAAACCGTATGCATCACCCCTCGATCGTCTTGCTGTCTTGTTTAACGCACGTTAAACCCCACCTCTTCTTGCCGATTGGTTGGCCGAAGTCTGTATTTGTTTGGTGTACGTCCTGCACCCCTAGTGTTTTGCAAGATCGCATAGAGCACCTTTAATGTCCTATTCTGTAAGAACTTATTCTAAACCTTTAATCCTACCCAATTATTACATTTAACAACTACTTCACTAAGTATTAATAAAGCAGCTCTATTGAGCCACTAGTCATAGTTAATAGTTAGTTCATCTAAAGTGTAGTTATTTGAAAGAATTAAAAGGATCCTTGTACTTGCTGAGGGTGATGTAGGACTTAGAAAGTAATAAGTAATTTAAAACCTTTTGGAGAAAGTAATTTGTTCAGTAATCAAATTGCAATGTTTGAGATGTAGTTAATGAGTTTTTTAGAGGAACTCCCCCAGCTCTGCTCGTGAGCAGTTGATCAGCACTAACAAATCTTCTGTGCTCGTTTAGGTCAGTGCATCGCCCGCTTCACTAACAGGAAGGTTCCCTACTGCGTGAAGTTCAACCCGGATGAGGACAAACAGAACCTATTTGTCGCCGGGATGTCGGACAAGAAGATCGTTCAGGTACAAACCCAGAGCCGAGTGGCAATGTTTTATTATTTGGCACTGTTGTATTTTTACTTGTTTCTGACATCAAATGTAAATATTGGCATCGGCCCGATTTGAGAAATTATGGTGACGTGTTTCTCAAATAAGAGGAATACAGTAGCTCACACGTGTTCAGGGTGCTACTGATAAGATCACGTCAGCTGTGTGCCTCTTTCTTGAAGCTTTGTCTGAAAGATTGTTTACACTGTAAGTGAACATGTTAAATGTGACCCAATTCTGGTTTTGTGCTCGTATGTGACACAGATCGGATCTGTTCCATGACAGTGTAAACGGGAAACGCATGCATTCGGATATTTTGAGATGGGCTTCAGGCCTTGTTCATATCTGGAAATAAATCAGATTTGTGCCAATGCGACTGTGGTGTAAACAGGCAGATCGGATTTCGCATTGTTCTGTACGTCATTAAAAAGGTGACAATTTTGTAGTTCTCCCCAGCTTAATGAGGTGATATGTGACTTGTGCGGGAAAAAGGTGTAAATGCAGACGGGCTGTTTTAAGTTACAAAAGGTGGATTTTTACATTTGAGGTTTTCACAAAAGTTTGTTTATAAAGCCCTCGGCCGGCGATTCCAATCCAAATAGTAATTAAACATTTAAAAGTTTCTTTATTTACACATTTTCTGCTTCTGGCGGTCATCAGAAGAGCCCGCATATAAACGGCAATTCCAACAGCGCGTGATCCTGACAAATACACATAACACAGAATAGTAGTAGGCCATTTAAGTATTCACGCAAATATATCTGCTGTTCCCTGGGTCCTAATGCCCGCTCTGTGAGGGGTTCTAATATGGTAGGGGGTGCTGTTGGCCTACTCCTAATTAAATTTAAAAGTAAAATGCCTTTCAAAAAGAACAATTGTTTTCTGATTAAATAAAGCAGTAATTGAAGTCCTAAAGTGGGTTTTAATTTAAAGGTCAAGCTATAGCTGATATGGAAAAAATTACAAACATGACACATTTTTATATATACTGATTTATTCATTAATGTATAATGTTTACATTTTTACAATCATAAGCTCTAAAAGATTTTCTGAGATTTACAGATCTACAAATGTTAAACCTTAAAATAAAATAAAAGCTTCAAAGTACTGTCAAAAAAAACGTTATTATTGTTTATTTAATTCTATCAGATTAGTTATTAACGCATAATGTACTTTTTTTGCTAATTTCTGCTCCAGGAGAGACTTGGTGTTGTTTCCAAATAAAAGGAAAGTGAGTTGAAAAATATCAGCATAAAATCCAATATAGCGCATCCCTAATTTAAATGGTAATGGGAAATATGGCGAAAATTGTGCAAAATCATCCCAGTACTTTAATACTGTACTCTTAGCTCTGGAACCAAAGCCATTTTTATTTTTGTCTATAATTTTTCTTTTGTTGTTGTAACATAATTACGCTAATGTTTTTATGTTTATAATATCCTTTTTTTTTTATTTTTAGCTTTAGTAGTTTAGTTGTATTTTTGCCATTATATTTACTGTATAATCTCTATTCATATATTTTTTTATGGTAGCAAAATAAGTTATAATGGAATAATAAGCCAAGCACTGGTTCTGAAAAAATACCGTATTTACATTTGTCTAAAGACATGTGTACATCCCTTAAATTAAGGGACCACGAAATTAAATAGTGGATCTCTCCCCTGTCGTCTCCCCTCACGCGCATGCGCCCTTTCCTTCCCTCACCTGCTAGCAGCTCTGTGTTTTGTTGACTTATGTACCTGTGTCTGTGTGTGTAGTGGGATATCCGCTCTGGAGAGGTTGTTCAGGAGTACGACAGACACCTCGGCGCTGTCAACACCATCACCTTCGTGGACGAGAACCGCCGCTTTGTAAGCACCTCCGATGACAAGAGCCTGCGCGTCTGGGAGTGGTGAGCAAATAATACTGAAACACACACACTAAATACACAGAGTGAGTGCTGTTCTCTTTCACACACGACACAGAATGCACTGAACTATATTTCACTCTTAGGGGTCTAAAATAAAAGAGTCTATTTTTGTTACTCCAGCACTTTATTATATTGAAGGTTTTTTTTTTTTTTTACCTGAAAAGAGAAATTCTCACAAAAAAGTGAGAATCTTCTCAATTCCCATGGAGGAAAATCATGATTCACATTTTAGCAAGAATCGTGCAGCCCGTGCTTACAGGTTAACCTCTCAGATATATCTGAGCCTGGAGCACAACACGAGCAGCTCAGGTATATTTGGAGAAATGGACAACAATGCATTTTATGGGTCAAAATGATCAGTTTTTTTCTTGCCAAAAATCATTAGGATATTAAGTGAAGACCATGTTCCATGTAGATATTTTGTACATTTCATTCTATAAATATATGCATTAAGAACTTAATTTGGACGACTTTAAAGGCAATTTTTCTTAATATTTAGATTTTAGGCACGCTCACATTCCAGAATTTCAGATTGTTGCGTCTCAGACAAATATTGTCCTATCCTAACAAACCTATCCTTAAATCTCAAATTGACCCTTGAGAATATAACGAATGTGTAATATATTTGGCAGTATGCTTGTCTCTAGAGTTCATTTTTCTAGCTGACTATCAATGGGTTTTAGTGACATCTTCACTCAACATTTAGTGTCAATTTGTCATATCACAATTTGTCTTGTATCAAAAGTTAGAGCACCAAGCTTCTTTCATTTACATTTAGTCATTTAGCAGAGGCTGTTTTGACAATTAAAGTGATCAAAAGCTATAATGTGCTATTAGAAATCTTGGTTACTCTAACAAAGTACACAAGGTTTTTATATAGGAGTATAGAATTAATAGAGTAGAGAGTGCAAAGATTAGAGGGTCAAGATGACAGTCAATAATTGAATATTAAACGTGCCACAAGACAAACTGATTGAAAACAGCACTAGACCTCGGCTGATCAAAATGAAGATCCATTAGAAAGACGAGTCCATATTAATGTGAGATTGTCCCTCTAAACCAAACGTTGCAGTTGCTCCAGATTTCTTCTGCAGGTTTTTGAGGTTATCTTGTGCCGGTGTCCGGTGAGTTATTTCGGGCTGCTCTGTTCTCTCTCTCTCTCAAGGGGTTGTTCTGGTCCTGTATAGTGGGCTTCAGGTGTCGATGTTCTGCTCCAGTTTTGAGGCGTTTGATGGATTACAAACCTCACACATGAAAGAGAGGGAGATGACTAGAAACAAGAACCTGTGTGTTTCTGAGTGCGTTTAGTGCAGATGTAGATATAGTACACTCCTACAGTCCGTAATGGAGGGAAATGGTTTCTTGTAGACGTCTTTGTGGTTAAAGAAGAAAATACCAGTCAGATTTCTACAAAAAAAAGCTAATAAAGTGTATAAGTACTCAGATTCAGAGAATTTAGAAAGATGGGACACATATACACACAAACACAGCTTAGCAATTAAAAATATTTATTATAAATTATTATAATTACAAATATGTTCATTGTGTATTTATGTTGTGTTGTTATTTATTGTTATATATATATTGTAACTATATGTGGTTTTTAATATATATATATATATAATTATTATTATTATTATTTTATTTATTTTTTTATTATTACCCCTTACATTTTTATTATTATCCCTTACATATATAATTGATTATTTATAAAAAAAAGTTAAGTAAACGTGTATTTTTGGTAACACTTAACAATAAGGTGTGTTGAGTTCACAGGGAATGAACTAATGTTAACAAACACAACTTGTGATTTTAATAATGCACATTTATTTCAAAAGCAGTGCTATTAATATTATAATATCACAAGTCAAACCTCCATCTGTGTTTGTCTGAACACACACTTGCTGCTCGCAGAGCAGCTTTTCATGCTTTTATTTCTATGTATTTTTTCAGGGATATTCCTGTGGACTTCAAGTACATCGCTGAGCCCAGTATGCATTCGATGCCTGCTGTCACGCTCTCGCCCAACGGTGAGTGAATATCAATAATCAGTCAGGATATGGTCAGACACAATGACAGAAGAACTGACTGTCACAATTAATTTACACTGTCCTGAGATCACACTCACACAAACCTCAGCTAAAAGTCCTCCAATGGTTAACTATTACTTCTATAGAATTCTTTGCTCTCTTTATTTTCATTTGTAGCACTGGTTCTTTAAAGAGCTGCTGTTTACAGCCTTTTAAAACCACCTTCCACAAAGCAATTTCAGGACTGTTAAATAAACATTTTATTATTTTAATAGTAAGTAGTTTAATAAAATTAGGATTTTTTCTGTTTCATAGCGACTTAATAGTTTAAAAATAAATAAATTAATATTTGGGTTCTTAAATGCAGTTCTTCAATATTTTATTTTATATCACTACTAGTAGCAATTAATTAAAAAGCAAAAAATTAAATAAACATTTTGAAGATTTAAAAAAATAAATGAATAAATATGCATAAAATTTTTTAAATATTTCTTAATTTGTCCATTTTAGTTTTTGTTTTAATTTTAATTTAATTGATGGTATTTTATTGTTGGTGCCTTTTTTAAACAATGCAATCTAATGTATTATTGTGTGGCAATTTGCTGTAGTTATATTTTTGTATAATTACATTTTGAAACCTAAATTACACATGGTTTTGCATCTCAATTTGTTGGTTTAAAGAGTGATGCATTGATGTTTTTTATGGTTGAAGTAAAGCGATAAGTGATTGCTTGGTGAGCTGTGCGGTAATATCTGTATTTATTTGTTCTTTTCTCAGGTAAGTGGCTGGCCTGTCAGTCCATGGACAATCAGATCCTGATCTTCGGAGCTCAGAACAGATTCCGGCTCAACAAGAAGAAGATCTTCAAGGGTCACATGGTGGCGGGATACGCCTGTCAGGTGGACTTCTCTCCAGACATGAGGTGAAAGCAGTCGTTTCTGTCACAAACTGCTACGAAATGTTATGTTTTTTTATATGATATAACTTATATGAATATAAAAAATACATGTAAATATTTTCTAAATATATTCTGTATGTGTGTCTTTTATATAATAATATAAAATACACACAAATATATATATCTGTATATGTGTGTAAACAAAAACATTAATTTTTTTAATTAATCATGATGTAGAAAATAGTTTGACAGCACAACTACCAAGTAAAAATACTTGCTTTGATCCAGTTTGATTGAAATAATGGTTCCTCTGATTAAAAATAAACCCAAAAACTTTTTGGAACATTTCAGAGTGATGCACAAATATGGACGCATATTTTGAATTATTATAAGCTTGAATAAATGTGTAGTATTTAATATTTATTAGTGCTGTCAAATGTATTTATATAGGAAGTATTTATATAAGCATAATAAATATACATTAAACAAATGTTAATTTTGGATGCAGTTAATCACTATGAATCATTAGACAGCAGCACATCTGTACATACAATTATTTATAGAAGTATTATATCTAATTGTTCTCCGTATTTTCTGTGACTGTGCATGTTGTTCTTGATTGGATGGTGTTTTGACGTGTTTCTCTTGGTGTTCTCCAGTTACGTGGTTTCGGGCGATGCCGACGGGAAGCTGAATATCTGGGACTGGAAGACGACGAAGCTCTATCATCGGATCAAGGCTCACGATAAGGTGTGCATCAGCGCTCTGTGGCATCCTCACGAGACGTCGAAGGTGATCACCTGCGGCTGGGATGGTCAGATCAAGCTCTGGGACTAACCGCTGCTGTCCTTCATCCTAACACTGGTCTGAGATGATGATGAGGATTATTATACTGGTATCCAGTCATAAGCACACACACACACACACACACACACACACCAGAGACTCCAGCTCATGCTTCTTGTTTTATAATGAATGAATCTGTATCTCCAGTGTCCTGCTTTTCTGTCTTTTTGAGGATAATAAATGTCTCTTTTATTTCTACGGTCTGTGAAATTTTCCTATTCATTTTCAACATTTCAGTAAAGATGCATAAATATATACTTTAGGAATAAACTAATAAAGAAATGTATTATAGTGTAAAATACCTCATTTTATTTCAATTGTAATTATTATGATGATGATTATTATTATTTCTTTATGCAGTAAAATTGTACAATTTGAGAAATTATTCTGAACAATATTCATTTTACTTTCAATAGTAGTCATTTTGTAATTGTAGTTAAGTTTAATTCTAACTAATAATAATTAGAATTATTAATTCATTTAAATTTATAATTTATGTGCAGTTATTCTGAATAATTCATATTTTTATGAACTGTACAATATAATTATTACAATAGTCAGTTATTAATTTTTTAGAATAATAAAAGAAATCTGCAATATTTATCAATGTTATTGTAATGGTAATGTATATATTGACTATAAATATATTAATAATATATATTGATATATTGAGATTTATCATTTGAATAAATACAAACGTTACCCTGAATTTAGTTGATATATGTGATTGAGCTCTTCTGGTGTGATTCCATGCTAAGAGCTGATTTGGGTGGAAGCTGGATTTTTCGCCAGCATTATGGGTAATTTACTTCTTCACTGGAAATTAAGCAATTATTATTCATTGATTTGTTTTAAGGGAAAGCACGCCTGCACAGCAGTGGCTTTGTTGTTATAGTGTTTATTACAAAAAAAACCCCAAAGATTTTGCTAATCCCTTCATAAAGAACGTCACAAATACGTCAGTCAAGGTACGGCACAAATATTATATGAATTATATTTGCACACTGTGTTGAATGAACTCGGGTTATCATATAGTCTTTGTCCAAATTCAACCCATTTTTGTCAAAAAAAATTAAATATCTTCTGTTTTGTACTGAAAACATTTGTACAAAATATTGAGTGAATATTCAGTTCACCTGATCATTTGAATTCAGCCCATTTTGTTTTGTACTAAAAAAAAAGCAAATGGTCATTTTATTTCAACTGCATTCTCTCCAATGCATTTCAATGGTTTTTACACCTGCTCTTTTCATAAAAGATAGCTGTTTAATATAAATGTATAATATTACACCTTTAAATGTGACCCTGGAGCACAAAGGCAGTCATAAGAAGTATTATCCATTTTTTTTAAGATCATGTTCCATAAAGTTATTTTGTACGTTATCTACAATAAATATTTAAAAAATGAATTTTAGTTAGTACTATGAATTAAGAACTTAATATTTTGATTATCTTTTTTTTTTTTTATGTTCTCTTTATTTGACTCCAAATATTGCCCTATACTAATAAAGCCATACATCAATGATGAGCTTATTTGTTGAGCTTTCATGGTTGTTTTGTGCTCCAGGGACGTAATGTCACGTGGCACAGAATCGCTTCTGAAGTCATGAAAGCGTGCTTCAGCAGGTCACGTTTGGGGCGTGAAGCGGGTGTTGACCCAGCCCAGAGTGAAGGAGCTGCTGGTGTTCCCGAGGGTTCTGTGCAGGAAGAGGCGGGGTTTGTTTGGGTCGCTGAAGCTGTGATAAAGACGGAAGTGAGCGTGTTCCAGCTCCCTCAGCAGACTGAACCAATAGCGGACCACGGAGGGCTCATCCCCGCCCACCTCAAACCCCGCCCACTGCAGGTGCAGCTCCAGCAGCAGCAGCCCGACCGAGTCCAGCACCTGCTCCAGGACCAGGTTCTCCAGGATCTTCCACTCGGCGCTCTCCAGGTCCACCTTCAGCACGTCCAGCTGAGAGACAGCGGCAGTGTTATCAGACTGGACTGAGAGAGGTCAATCTAGCTAAGCGGCATGCTAAAAATGCTGGAAACATGCTAATAAATTGTTAACCATGCTAGCAACATGCGAGTAGCATGCTAATCATGTCAGAAACATGCTAGCAAATTGCTACTAACTACCTGCAAAAGGCCACTGTGTGCTGCGGAGTGCTCTTCCGTTATGCATTATCTTATCTTTTTTATGCGCTTAGAAAATTATTTTCTAATTAGTTGTATCTAGTCATGCAACCCACTTTAGATAGGGACAACATGAAAGTGTTTGGTGAATGAATGGAGCTAAGCTAAAGCTAACGAGCGACTAAGTGCGTGCTCGGTAACATGCTAATCATGCTAGAAAACATGTTAGCGACATGTTGATGTTAGAAACCTGTTAGCAGCACGCCAGTACCTTGCTAATCATGATAGAAACATGCTAGCAACTTGCTAGTCCCGCCCCAATAAGGTGAACAACATGCTAGTAACAGAATTGATAACATGTTCCTAGCATGATTAACCTATCCAATCTCAATTTGTCATGGGAAACTCTTTTTTTTAAATCTAGTTAATATTTCAACAGTATAAATGCTACTAAAGTAATTTCTCAGTGATTATTCAGCTGTAATTTCAGTCACAGAATGAATGAATGGAGCTAAGCTAAAGCTAACGAGCGACTAAGTGCATGCTCGGTAACATGCTAATCATGCTAGAAAACATGTTAGCGACATGTTGATGTTAGAAACCTGTTAGCAGCATGCTAGTACCTTGCTAATCATGATAAAAACATGCTAGCAACTTGCTAGTCACGCCCCAATAAGGTGAACAACATGCTAGTAACAGGTTAATCATGCTAGGAACATGTTATCAATTCTATC
>JAUMHI010000065.1:17162584-17173149 GCA_032359435.1 Enteromius unitaeniatus
GTGTATACACTGCTATTACAGAGGTGCACCAACTCCAGCCACTTTATGTATCCCTAAACCTACCCAACTACACCCCCGATCACCCCCTGTTCCAGTTACTCTTCTACATTACTACTTAGTGAAGTGAAAAAAGTGTTGTTACCAATGTCCTGTTACACATTTGTACTGGTGTAGCGGTGTGTACTTACACTGTGGTTACACACTACATACACATCTAGTTATTATGGAACATTAGGGTATTAGGGACACTTAATATAAAGTGGGACTGTTGAGTAATTTTGCATTTTATTGCTTTTTTATTAGATTTAACTTTTAAATATAATGTCATTTATATTCATTCTTAATTTTAGGTATACTTCAGTAATTACACTCAATGAAAATGAAAAATGCTGGCTAGCTGAAATAAAGTAAGTTTAAGGCTTTATATTATTTTATTGTTTTGGTTCACAATAATTCAAATTTGGTGGAAAATGTTGAATTTTCATAAAAAAAAAAAAAAAATGCAAAAGACTAATAATCCAGAAAAAAATGATTGATATATATATATAGTAGCTCATTTTTGCATTTTCTTAAAACTTAATTTCAGCAATTGTTTTGATATTTTTGAAACTATTTACTTTTTTTTAACTTACATTTTTAAAAATGAAATGCTGCTAAATATAAATAAATAATATGTTCAGTGTTTTCAATGTTTCATCTATGTATTTCTATAAAAATGTGTTTTATGTAAAATGACATGTTTTCTGATTATAATTATTCCTCATTCTGATTTCCTCAAGAGACTGAGATTTTGAAACAGATCTCTGATTAAACAGAAAACTGTCTGCATGAATAATGTGTGTGAATGGAGTCTGACTGTATGATGAGGACAGAGCTGCGGGGCAGGAGTGTCTCTCTCTCAGACACACACGCGTGGCTGATACAGCACTCATCTGCATGCATGCATGTGAATGTGTCTGTCAGAAGGCGCTCGCAGGCGTTTACCTGCACAAACACAGTCTGATTGCCTTGAGAAAATGTAGAACGCTTTAATATGTAGAGTCCTCAGAAATACTGCTATTGTCTTGATATTTTGTTGCTTTTTCTCATTTTGAGTCAGGAACAAACATGCATGTGTTTGAGACTGATGAGTTGTGTGTACAGGGTTGTGTTACAATTAAGATGTTTGGCCAAATGAAGGAACATTTAAACATACATTCCCTTCTTCTGTTTAAATTCTTTTAAAATATACAATACAAATGTACAAATATTTAGCTATCTACAATACTGTTTATAAAATTAAGTTTATTACATGAATATATGTGTGTGTATATATATATTACTTTTTATAATGTTTATAAAAAATAAGAGTTTATGTTAAAAAAAGTGTTTTACCAATCATATGTCCTCATGTTTATTTTTTGTAATGTCTAAGAACTGTTAATGTAAAAGATGTTCTGTTTTTACATTTCTCCCTTGTGGTAGGATTTAGTAAAATATTAAAAAATGTAATCGGATAGGCATATACACAGATTTATAACATAATATACAGGTTGATATGTTGCACAGATTTGCACAACAATTGATGAAAGATTACTACTCCGTGTTTTAGTTTTTCAAAGCGTATTTTCTGGCAAATAATGTAGAATCAAATGCATAATGCATAAGCTCATACTCTAACATAACGCGAGGTTCAAATGTTTATGATGTGTCTGAAGCATGGGTCTGACCTGAGTGAATAGACGCGACAGTGTTTGGACACGATCCGCTGCGCCAGACTGAACCTGGGGTCCAAACACAGCACCCACGACCCATGATGCTCTGCAGGCAGCACAGACTCAGGTCTCTGGCAGGACAGCTTCACACAAACACATAAGATCAGCGTTCATCACAGCTGAATAACTCTATGTGTTTAAGTGGGACTGGTACCTGCGGGGTGGAAATGTATCTGATGAACCGATCCGCCTCTTCCTGGAAACCTCGGGTTTCAGCAGCCCATGGCTCCAGAGCGATTTTCCATCTAGAGATCTACACAAAAACAATTGGTAAAAGCATGTCAGTGAAGTAATTCAGAGGTGGTTTTGATGAGAATTAGGCTGTAATGGATAGTGATGTCTGTTCTAGACACCCTCAGGACACTTCAGCAAACCTCTTCATTTCTGACTGCAGTCAGAAGTAGCACGGTGATATTTGTAGATGTTGTCTCATCAGAAACACGGCTGATGATACTCAACTCTACCTCTCATTCCATCCTAATGATCCAACGATAGCTGCTTGCATCTCAGCTTGTCTAACAGTCCTTTCTTGCTGGATGAAGGGCCGTCACCTTCAGCTCAACCTTGTCAAGACAGAACTGATTGTGGTTCCCTCAAACCAATCATTTCATCACAATTTCATCATCCAGTTAGGTTCATCATAACTCCTTCAAAAACAGCCAGAAACTTGGAGATGTAATATGTGCTGACTTTCTCCGAACAAATTGTTAAAACTGCTCGGTCCTGCAGATTTTCTTTATTCAACATCAAGACTATGTTCTTTCAGAACATGCTTCACAACTCCTTGTTCAACCTCTTGTTCTGCTCAGACTGGAATATTGTAATGTTCTTTTGGTCTGTCTTCCAGAGAGTTCTGTATAATCCCTGTAACGTCCAACAGCTTCTTCACAATGACATCATCATCGTCCTCCAGGAAGGGACATCATTTTGGCAGGAAAGCAGCAGAAAGTAGGCATTGTGGGGCTGGTTTGGTTCGTGATGTCTGTTGGAAGCACTGATTCAGCCGCTCTCAGTCTGTCTATTTCCAGCTTGTTTTACTCCAGATTCCAGATGACGCTGTGGCTTTTATTAGAACTGCATTTTTTCCGTCCCTACTTAGAAATGTCAAACAAACTTGGTTCAACATGAGCAAAACATTTGGGCTTGCAATGCTTCATCCTCCCAAGTGCTTTCAGTACTTCACAAATATTAGCATGTTTCCCTCAAAAATGAACATTTGCTAAAATTGTACTCACACTCAGGCCATTCGAGATCAGGATGAGTTTGTTTCTTCATCAGATTTGTAGAAATGTGTTTCTGCATCAGTGTCTCAACAATGGATATGAATGGGTGCCGTCAGAATGAGATTTCAAACAGTTGATAAACACATCATAATAATCCACTGCACTCCAGTCCATCAGTTAACATCCGGAGAAGACAAAAGATCAAACTAATCCAGACATTTTTTATGTCCTTAATCCATAATAACTCTTCCTCCAGTGAAAAAGCCATCTCCTCTCGTCTATCACATCAACATCCAGACACATATTTGCTAAGAGCTGTTTTGATCTGTGCACATTTGTCCCCTAATTCAGATCAGAACCATTTTTTTCACTGCAAAAGAAGCAGTTATTATAGATTATCTTTTCTTTTATTATAGATTATCTCTCATTCTGACGGCACCCATTCACATCCATTGCTGGGACGCTGATGCACTGTCACATTTCTCCAGATCTGATGAAGAAAAGACTCATTCACATCTCAGTTGGCCTGAGGGTGAGGACAATGTTTGGGTGAATCATTCCTTTTTCCTGTTTTAGGGATCAGTAAATAACTTAGCGTTGTTCAAGGACTAACAAACTCCCAGCGAGTCTCTGGAGCATGTGTAGCCGTCGGCTGCTGAATCTGCTGCTCTGTTTGAACAGCTGGCTTCAATTAATTCCTGATATCCGATCTTCAGATTTGCAGAAGCCCTGGGAGCTCGCGTTAAAGAAACACTCGCTGTGAAACACGCAAACGCATTCAGGGCTCATTTGCAAACTGATTTTTAAATTAAGAGTTTGGTAGCAAGCAGTGGAATATCTCAGGAGATGTGGGACAAAGCCTGAAACATGAGGGAATATGATTAACCCAAATATCTGGAAATATAACAGCAGTTGTTTGTCACTTAAAACAGTGATGGTTGCCTTCACTAAACCCAGTGACAAAAAAAGCCTTTGTGGACATCATATATAGTATGTTGTAAATTTAAAGAGAAACTGCCTTTTTAATTGTGTTAGAAGATTATAAAGGCATATGCACTGCGGTTTATCACTGAACATCGTACACCATGCAGCGTTCAAAAATTTGGAGTTGGTGAAAAAAGTCTCTTCTGCTCAACAAAGCTGCATTTATTTAATCAAAAATACATAAATAATTATGAAATAGTTTTGTGATTTAAACGAACTGTTTTCTATGTGAATATATATATTAAACTATTATTTATTCTTCTGAACAAAGCAGAATGTTCAGTATTGTTACTTCAGTATCTTTCGGAAATGGTGCTCAAAAGATATTTCTGATTATTATCAATGTGGAAAACATTTGTGCTTCACAATATCTTTGCATAAACTGTGATGCAGTTTTTTTTCATTTATTTCATTTTACATTTATTTGAAAACAGTTAATCTTTTGCAACATTAAAAATTTCTTTACTGATCAATTTAATGCATCCTCGATGAACAAAAGTATCAATCTCTTCATTTTCAGTCAGAAACACTGAATAGAACACGCAGATAGTTCTGCATGTTTGTGTATCACACCCTTCGTATGGTTCTGATAATAAACCCTTTCCTCAAATTCCTACTAATCTGCTTTCAAGATGTGCTCATAATCATACTTATCACGTCTATTTAAATATCAGCTGCTCTTCTGCTTGTTTTTAATACTTTCATAATTTTATTTTCCCCTTTATAATTTCAGTCAGTACTTCTGCTGCTGTATCTTTAAGACATCTGTATGTAACTGAGCATCATTCATTAGAGTACTTCACTTTTGAACACCGTTTTGATCTATAAATGTGAACGTCTTATGTTAATGAGCTCATGTTTAGTTACAGGAAATCGTTCAAGTGCACTCAAAAGGGAGCTTTGTGTGGTGCTTGGCCACAGAGGTCAGAGGTCAAAGCCTGTTTCAGAGAATGTTAAAGTCTCCAGAAGAGCATTTCTGACACAAACAGTCAGTATCTGTGGAGAAAACTGCTTCGTTCTCCGTCAGCTCAGTCTGATCCTGTTGTCTTCGCATCAACATGTTATAATGCAGACGCTTTACAGTTCTCAATCAGTATTAAAATGATTTAAAGTAAGACAAAACAAGCATAAAAATAGATTAAACAATATGTAAGTTGACATTATATTTAGTGTTTCAGTTTTTATAGAATAAGGGTTGAAAAATTATAATATTTTTCATTTTCTTTATAAACGTTAAGAATCTTAAAGCCATGGAAATGGCATTTTTACAATGAGTATAATTTGTTTCTAGTTATGTGGTATATAAACATATGGTAGAATGAAATTTTAATTAAAAGTTAATATGTATTTTTTAATATCATAATAATTTTATTCAAGTTTAATTGAATTAATTGAATTAGATATAATTATTTTATTTTATTATATTATTTTATTTATATTAAATTATATTTAATTAATTTTATAGTGCCACTCCTACTGTAAATAAAGCTAATTTAAAAATTTTATTTTAATTGATTAATGTGCAAGTTTAGGTCAAATTCATTTTATAATTTTATTTTAATACAATGTATTATTTATTATTATTATTTTATTTAATTATTTAATTGTAAATAAAAGGTTGAATAACTTTCTTTTTTAATTGTAATTATTTTAATATAGTGCCACTATAAAGTAAACAAAAGTTGAATTGCTTTATTTTCTTTTGATTATCTTTTATTATTTAGAATTGTTTTATTTAATTAGTCATATAGTGCCACTCCTAGTTCATGGAGATAAAAAGCTTTGTCATTGCTGCAGCAGAAGTACCAGAGATATCATGACAAGCCCTCAGATGTTGTCTGTGACATTGGAGGTCTGTCAGAGGGTCAGGTGGAGAAGTGATCTGTCTGAATCAGTGTTTGATGCTCTTTCTCACCCGTCTGTAATGCTTCAGCGCCGAGCAGCAGGTGGACCCAGCATCTGTTGCCGTGGCGATGGTCCTGTGATGCTGGCTCTGTTTGTGCAGACGCAGCATGTAGACGTGAGCGCAGACGCAGATGAAAGACAACAGCAGACCGCACACACTCGTCCTCATCCTGCAGCTGTGCAGACGGCTCATCTCAGCCTTCAGTCAGTGCTTTCAGCTCCAATCGTCTCCATCTGTGTACGGCACAATAAACAGATGCTGCTTCACTGTTTATACATTATATATATTGAGACAGCAGCAGACTAGCAACTAGGGTTGGAAAAGCTGATAAATCAATGATAAACAAAAACAAAAACTTCTAGGCCTGTAAAAGTTAACCCCAAAAAACTTGTCATACTGTTTTTCCATCAGCAGGTTTTTATTTCTTTACTTAAATACTTAATTACTTATTTTGTTAGTACATAGTTACAATAAAGTAAGAGTAAATAATAGCAGATAAAAACTGAAAAATGCACATAAAAAAAATGACATCAAAATGTTTAACTTTCAAATTTTATATTACTCGCTGTTTCTTTGTAAATGTTAAAAAGTAATTTTTTTTACTGCTCATGCACAATAACTAATGGGACTCTTATTGTAAAGTGTAACCATCTGACACAATAAGGTTTTGTTCACCTCTTTCACATAGTGCTCCTCGATCTTCTGCTCTCCATGTTGGTTTTATTCACTTCTGTGGTTCTTCTCTCCGACTGTATGCGTTTAGAAACTCAGAAAGGCTTCGGGGACAGAGTCCAGCGCTAGTAAACATCTTCTCCACGCCGCTGTGAGCGTCTGAGCGGAGAACACACACATATTTGAGAGTCTCTCCACCCATACGCCTCTGGACAGATGAAGCTCTGTAACACTAGACACACACTCCGCCCCTCGACCGGAGCCTCGACACAATGCTGCATGTTCTTTAGAGGAGAGAAGAAAGCGGTCAGCATATGAGCAGCCCAGCTCTGGTGCAAAGACTCATGGGAACAAGTTCCACCAGAAAGCCTGAGTAGAAAGAAGACAAGCTTCAAAACATCATACTTGATCAGTCAGGCTCTTATCAGTTTTATTCAGACTCTTGCTGCAGATGCTGATATTTGAGATTCTGATCAATGAGATCTTTTAAACAGATACTCGTGTAAAATGATCTAAATGCTCTGTATAATATGTCTCAGTAAGATGAGATTGAAATGATCATATAATGTAATGTAACTGAGAGCTGAAGAAATAAAGGCTCCTCAGAAGATGTGAGATGTTTTGGAGGCTTGTGAAGATCATTGCTCCGCTGAGGAACAGGGAGAGTAAAGCTTCTGGAAACAAACACTCCTCAAAAGATCCCGAGGATCAGATTTGAGACGCTCTGGTTCTTCTAGAAAATGATTGATGGAGAATCAAGTGAAGCTGAGCTGCTTCAGTCCAGTAAGAGTTCATCTGGAGATATGACTGCAGTTATTCTGACGCTTACTTGATCAAAAACAGAGTTGACACGAGAGGAGTTTCTACAATTACACTAACAGAGCTCGGATTATAAACACTATCACTATAAAATAACACTATAAAATATCAGGGTTGAGCACATTAGGCAAATGTGTATTTCTGCTCAACACTGACACCTGTTGTTAATATAGGAAACTAGATTTCAGGGAAATTTCCACCTACAGAATCCCAATTATATTTCAAACATAGCATTTTATTTTTTTATTTAGTGTCTCATTGCTCTCTGTTTTGCATTATGATAAGAATTGAAAACTTCAATTACATGCCTGTTTTTACTTCTTCTTTGAAACCCAAACAAAGATCTTCATTCAGGCTACACGGTAAATAGACAGTAATGTATACTTCTGAGATCCAAAAAGGACAAAATAAAGCACTATTTAAGTGCAATAAGTCATTGATTGATAAACTTATGGAAGTTGTATAGAAACCTGTTACTACAAAATCCCAGCCAGATATCAGGGATTGAGCAGATCTACCACAATCTAATCCACATTCATATGTATAACTACATCTTTAGTTTAGTACATGTAGTTTTGTCCTGGCATTGGTTCTAATTTTGTGAAATACTGGATTTGGTTTTTTTTTGTCTTTAATCCATAATAATAAATATTACAACAAATAAAGGCTTGATATATTTCACTTTGTGTGCAGCAAACTAATATAACATACAAGTTTAACTTTTTTAAACAAATCATTTGAAATAAATGGACTTTTCCTTGATATTTCATATTTTTGGCACATACCTGTATTTATCTTGACACCCCCCGTTTATGTTTGTCACTAAGTTCTTGTTTAGTCTAAACTAATTTTGCTAGAGTTAGATCTGAAACTATATATAGACTGGGAAACTGCGCATGGTGCATTATCCAATATTTACTGCTACTGAGACTGAGACTGGAATGCTAGAGAAATCAGTCTTTTTGTGCATAAATGCTACAAACCAAGTGTGCAGATCAAATTTCTATTTAATGTATGTAAGATCTAACATCCCATTGCGATAATTCAAAATGGAAAATATTGAAAGGTGTGTTCAAATGGCTGTTTGTCTGCTCTTATGTTTACTATCAGCCTTTTTTTTTTTTTTTTTTTTGGGGAAAATCAATGTCAAACTTTGTTAGTTTTGAACTTTGGAGTATTGGCTGAAAGTTTGGTTTGCTATAAATGTCCTGGTCCGAAATCTGAAAACTGATTAAGCTGAGGCCTGCATAAAGCATCATGGGCGAAAATAAGCTCCATCTTTTGCTGATTTTGAGCACCATTGCATTGTCCAGTAAGTATCTCTAGTCAAAGTCAGGTTCATTTCTGTAACACTTTATACAGTACAGATAGTTTCAAACTATCAAAAGGAAAATGACAGTGTTAATGCTGTAATTATATAGCTCTGTTCAGTTCAAATGTTGTTTCAGTTCAGTGTTAATGTAGAGTTAATCAAACAAAAGATTCTTTCAAAATGTCATGCAAATATTTGCACTGCAAAAGTGCTTTTCTTCCTTAGTATTTTCATGTTTTATCCATTATATGTATATATATTATATGTATATATTATAATTATGCTGCAGTTATTGCTTTATTTATTATAAATGTCTTATTTTTGAATTTTTAATGTAATAAAATTCAAAATTATCAAATAATAATTAAAAAAAGAACAGTACAGATCTCATGTCAAGAAGAATATTTGCAAACATACAAATAATCGGATCCATTTTATAAAAATGCATACATTAAAATAAAATAAGACATGGGTGGTCATTGCATTAAAAGTGGAAATTGTATAGACATAAACCATTAAAGTTTTTTTTCTTCATTTCAATAGGACTCTTTCTTAGATTCATATTAAATTAGACCATTCATGTATGACATTTCCTTGCCAGTGGCATTGCAATGAAGCACTTTAACCACAAATTCACATTGTGGACATTTTCAGCCCTGATTACAGTTTAATGACATCCATTTATTTTGCATTACAGAAGCGCAGGATGAAGCACCACCATGCCTGAGTATGTCTCTTGAAATAATTCTTTAGAATAATGATCTGTAATGATCTAAATTCAGTATTAAATGTCAACATGTATTTATGCACTTAATATGAATTGATCTGCTTCTTCTAGTGGCCAAAAGATACAAACCCTTCAAAAAATATGAATACTTCTATAAGACAGAGTCCTTGAACTCTTTGAATGAGGCAGTCAATGGCCCCGAGGCCAGCTGCAAGGTAAATTATGTGCTCATTTCCCTAAATCAAACACTAAGGTACGTTTTGTTAACAGTGAAGTGTTCATGTTGCTTTAGGTGGAGATTGCGGCTCCTGGTACATGCAGCTACATCTTGCGCACCACCGAATGCAAACTGAGAGAAGTGATTGATGTAGATGCAGATGGAAAACCAGTGTTTGGATCAGCTGCTGGCACAGAGCGCTTCAAAACCGCCATGGAGAAGTAGTATTGTATAGTCTACTTAAAAGCATGAGCCCTTTAAAGAAACACAACACTCTTTTTTGAAATAGGCTCATTTTCGATCTCCCCTAGAGTTATACAGTTGAGTTTTATTGCTTTTGAGTCGATTTAGCTGTTTTCAGCACTTCTAGCTGTAGCTTAAAGCATAGATCATTATATCTGATTAGACCATTAGCATCATGCTCAAAACTTACCAAAGAGTTTCAGTAACCAAACCAAACCAGTGTGTTCATAACTAAGATAATACATTCAAATAAAATAGTAAAATTTTCAATATTAAGCAGCAAAATGAACGAAAAATAGCTGGACGTGGATGAGACCAGCAGCTATACCCATAAATTTACAAATGGCTAGGCAAATTTTTACATCCAAGTGACAATTTAGGCCCTGTTTACACTAGAGTGTTTTCCTTTTAAAACGCATAACCTTTGGTATGGTTACACCTATTGTTAACACTAATCCACCTTTTTTAAGGTCGAAAACAGTGACTTTTAAAAAAGCTGCAGACCTTGTTTTAGTTTAATAACTCCGGCGTAGCATTTGAGTGCAAATGGAGCAAAACTCAGACTTTTGAAAATGATGGTGTGGCTGCCCATATTCTCTCTGCCAGTGGTGATTTCTTTAAGACTGCAAGGTAAGCTCAGCTTCCCCTATAATGTCACAAAATTAATGGTCAAATTATGTACTATTGTATTAACATTTTATTGACTAA
>JAUMHI010000065.1:17173249-17195749 GCA_032359435.1 Enteromius unitaeniatus
TTGTTTCACTTTTACAGAGTTTAATATTTTTTTAGATCGTTCATTCAGTCACTGGAAAAGACGCCTAGTTGGTACGATAGGGTCACAGACTATTTTCTTTAAAGGAATGTAGGGCAGAATTTACTTTTAAATAAATAGACAATTTTATGATGTAGTCCGAAAATAAGCTTCCCCTATTTGACAGACCAGTAGCCGCCACTGCTCTCTGCATATCCTTGACAGCTGTGTAAACAATAACATCATGTGTGTTGTTGTACCCATAGAGACGTAAGTGTTAGTAGATTCCTCATTTGATCGCCACACGTACAATGCGTCCGCAATCTAAGTAATAAAAAATCTATATAGATATATGTACACTTGTACCTGCATGAATGGTCATGTTTTCCTAAAACGCAGCGGAAACACCAATGTAAACAAGGATCATTTTCATTGTAAAATGCAGTATTTAAAAAGAAACAACACTAGTGTAAATGGGGATTTAGAGAACTAAAAAGGGTATTAAAGAGAAGTCAAGTCTGTTTGATAGAGTTAATGCAGCCTTTGGAAATTATTCTTGATTTCCAAGGCCTTGGAATGGATTCTTTTGTAGAATCTCAACCCTACGTTTATAACATTAAAACAATTGTTAAAACTGTATAGTTATCATACATGTTGTGAACAAACCTTAAATTTTGTTGTTGCTATAATGCATGTAAAATCTTTCCATGTGAATTTCTGAATCTGCAAGAAAGACGCATATCAGTTATATTCAACAAACTGTCTTGGTTCAGACATCCTCTGAAGTTCACCGTTGAGGGAGATGATGACATCAAGCTTTTCCCTGAGGGGGATGAGCTAATAAACATTCTCAACATCAAGAGGGGAATCATCTCTGCTCTGGCTGTCCCTGTGCTTGAGGAGGACAGGAACAAAGAGATGGTCTGTTGATAAAGTTCACTCTTGAAGAAGAAAGATGGTCACGTCAAATTTACCTCTGACATTCCCTTTCAGCCCACCATCTACGGACTGTGTAAGACTGACCATGTTGTAAAGACCAGAGAAGACATCAACATTGAAGTAACTCTAAACAGAGACCTGTCTAAATGTGACAAGTTCAGACCAATCAAGGACCACATAAGTCCATTGGCCTTCATCACTGGCTTGGTGAATTCTGAGACCTAGGTTTAAGTTTAGTGTAAACTCCCAATGGAGACAAGTGGAGTGAGATCTACAATGCTTTTCTTTCTCTCTTCCAAAAGCACAATCCTCTTGCTCAGCTGATCTGGAGCAACCAGACCTGCAACTACAAGTTTGACAATAAGCAGCACCACATGACCTCGGGAAGTTGCACTGAAAAACATGTTCTTGTGCCTTTTTCATACAAGTAAGTGAAGTAAATAAGTTTCCTGTAGCTCAAAGCATAGGTTTGATTCCCAGGGAATGAATAGGTAACATGCAGAATGACCCAGAACGCAATGGTAGATGCTTTGGATAAACGTATCTGCCAAATGTATAAATGTTAATTGCTTGGTTTTGTTAATTTGCTGGATGGTCATGCACTTCTGCTCTTGTCTCTATGGCTATGACTAGGGGAAGATATGGAGTGACCAATACTGGTAAACAGGCCTTGAATCTTTTAGGAGTTGCTGAGTACAATGACAGAGTCTTCGAACACAGTAAGATAATGATTTTTGTCCTGAACATTCATAACTTCCTTGCAATGGCCAACCAAATGAAAAATGTGCTGTTATGCCTCCAGATGTGGCCAATATGAAACCCCTCCATCTTGATCGCAGTGTTGACAGGAGCCCCATCCAGGATAAAGATGCTGCTCTTACTGTTCTGAGGGAACTTTCTGGCCTTTCCAAGACCAATGATGGATACAAGAGAGCCTACTTGGCCCACAAGCTAATAGCTGTGATCCGCAAGATGGAAGCTGCAACCTTGACAGCCACTGTTCCTGAGGCTCTGGATATCTCTCGATTTTTGACGTACCAGGCTTTGTTACAATGCGGCACCCCAGAATGCAACAGTGCTATCATGCAGATTTTCAGAACCTTTGATAGATCCTCAATTGAGATTGATGCTGCTGTATATGGCATGGGAATGATACCCCAGTCCTCCCGAGTCCTTGTGAAGGAAATGTTGGCGATGGCAAAGTTCAAGCCTACCAAACCCATCTACTATGCTCTCAGCCAAGCTGTGAGAAGGTAAGGGACACGTCTTTAGATTAAGGTTAAAGTAAATTAACCAAAATATAAGTTGAATTTTACCAATTGATAGTTCTATGTAGCTCAGAATGTAGAGGATTGGTCCAATGTCTTGGGTTCAAATGCATTAAAAAGTTAACTTTAAGTGCCATAGATAAAAGTGCCTGCCAAATACATAAATGTAGTGTAAATGTAATCTAAAAAGACATTTTCAGACAAATCTAAGATCAAAAGAACATCTTGTGTTCTCTGTGTGATCTAAGGCTCTATGAGACCCACGGAGTCACCAGTGAGATCCAAGCAGTGGCTGATTATGCCCTTGAACAGATTGGTGATTGCAAAGGTGACCAGGAACATGTCTTTCTTTCTCTAAGGGTATGTTCACACAAATTCATACATTCTGATAAATTAAACTTCAGACTCTACAGCTAAGCATCATCTTCCAGGTCATTGGCAACATAGTGGTTGCACTGGGAGCTTCACGCCCTGCTTTTCATTCTGCTGTCATTCAATGCATCAACCAGCCAGCTGCCTCCTCTTCAGTTCAGCATGCTGCCATCCAGGTCTACAGACAGGTTCTTATACCTGAGGAGGTGAGTTGTGAATTACTGTATGTACACAGCACTATGGTATTTTAAGTCAGTCTCAAGATAATTTCGTGCCTCTTGTAGGGTCGTGAGGTGCTCATGCATGCTGTTCTGGACAGAGATGCATCTGTGCAGAAGCGTGTTGCTGCCTACCTCATCTTGATGAAGAACCCTACACCTGCTGAACTTGCTCAATTGGCAGCAGCTGTCCAGGTTGAGAGAAACCATCAGGCCAAGAGCTTCATCATCTCTCATATCACCAACATCTTGAGCTCTACAGCACCGGAGACTCTGAAGTAAGTATAGATGAGAATGTGACTAACTTGTGATTCAATTTTTGTGAAGAAAATATAATTTTCTTGTTATTTTTGCTCACTAGTTTGAGGTGGAAGGTTCGAGATGCCTTTCAAGGCAATGAAATTGGAATGATCTCGGAAGCCACAAAACTCTCTCGATACTATAGACTTGGATCTTTGGAAGGAAACATGATCTTCGAATCCCGTGATGAACTGCCAAGGGAGGTCATGCTGGAGATGACCTTGAATGCTTTTGGATTTGATATGGACTTCATTGAGGTACAGAGTCCAATAAAAGTCTGAAATGCATGTTTTAGGTATGAATGCATTTGTTTTATGTTTGCTTTTAGATTGGCATGGAGGGTAAGGGCTTTGAGCCTATTGTGGAGGCCCTCTTTGGTAAGGATGGATTCTTCCCAGACACCGTCATGAAGACCACTTTATATGCTACTGACAATATGCCCGCCCAACTCAATGAGGTCTTGGACAACATTCTGCCAGTCATGAGGAATGAAAGGAAAAAGAGACAGGTATTAAATGTAGTAAACTTAGCAAATTGACATATTTCTTCATTGCAGGATTCCAGTCTCTGTCCTCTGTGTGCTATAGGCTACTCAAAACATAGTCAAAGAAATCAGTGACAATGTAAAAAAGCTTATCGAGGACCTAAAGGCCCAGGATACCCCTGAAGCGATGGTGTACCTCAAGCTTCTGGGTGCTGAACTTGGCTATCTTGATGCAAAAGATGGCAAGATGATTCACAAGCTCCTTAAATTGATCCCCACTGATGTGAGTACAGCTTTACCAACCACATGTATAAATGCATGTACCTTACATCAAATGGATTAAGCCATCTGAAATATATTTCCTAAATAGTTTGTTAAAAGATTATTCTCAAGTGTCGACAATGAGCTTTTCCTTCACTACATCTTCATGGATAATGAATTCTATCTGCCCACCGGTACTGGCTTTCCATTGAGAGTTGCTCAGTCTGGTACCTTTACACCTGGAGTCAAAGGAGGATTGAGCTTCAATCCAAGCATGGTGAGTCTTGCTTGTGTCATGTATGTGGTATATCAAAATGTATCTATAATTACTGCTATTAAACTAAAATAAACTAACATGGCTACATCACAGAAGGAATTTGCTTTTGGACTGTCGGCTGGCATTGAGTTTGTGATGGAGATTGGGACTCACTTCCCAGACTATGTTCTCTCCGGTGTGGAGATGCACACTAATATTTATCATGAAAGCGGCCTCAGAGCGAAGCTTTTTGTGACCAACAACCAGCTCAAGCTTTCCATTCCAGCTCCTTGTAAGCCAACTGAGCTCATAAATGTGACGTAAGACATCTTGACTTGAAATGCAATAAAAGGAAACTAACATTAAAACAAGTAAAATCATTATTTTACACAAATTGTTATTGTTCCCCATATGAATATAGCAGTTCTCTGGTGTCTCTTGTTGGTGCCAAGATTTTGCCCATTCATGCCAAAGGCAACTATACTGTTGGGACAGCATGTGTTCCTGTTTTCCCTGGATGGAGGCACTGTACAGTCTTTAGTGCTCCTGATGATGCTGCCTCGTTTTTCCCTCTCAATAGTGATACCAAGTAATGGAAAACCATCCATATATAAATATTTACATTATTTTATTCTTAGGACAATATTTTTTATCCACTGCATCTACGTTTAGATTTATTGTTACACTCTACCCATCGGAAGAGGTCACAGAGTATACTGCCACCATCAACTACGCCTATGAGGATGGTTTAGACAAAGTCACATTTAACATAAAGGCTGAAGGTACAAGGCAGCTTACAAAATAATGCTGAATCACAGTATTTACTAGCTACTAAACTGCCTTTAAAATAACTTTTTTATGATTTTTTTCTCTTGATTATAACAGGAACACAATTTGAGGCAACAAATACAGTGATGTTAAACAGAAAGCAACAAACTGTATCATCAGAGTTGCTCATTGACCCTCTTCAGCTTTATTCTAAAGTTTCTGCAAAACTAAAGCATGATAAAAACTTGACATTGGAACTTGAAAGTGACCTAAAACTCCCTGAGACGACTTCTGTTCAAACACTCATCCTGAAATTGGGTACATGCCTAATAACATTTCTGTAATATGATGAATAGAATATTTTAGAAAATTATTTACTACATGAATTTATATATTTATTTACTACTATCAACTCTTCGATCTCAGAGAATGAGAAGATTGAGGCTGAATTAAAGTCTCATGTCAATTCTGAGATTCAAAGAATCATTCCCAACATCAGTGGCATTGTCAGTAGCCTTCTTGATGACCAGATTTTCCAGAATAAAATAAAGGTCCGTGATGTTCTGGAAAAGTCAGCTGTGGTAAGTTAATGAACTTACCTCAATTAATTTTTCATCAGCTTCTGACGAAGAATTATTTTAATGAAACAATGTACATTGATATTCTAATTGTACAGATTTTGGGAGTTCCTGCAATGCCTGTGTTCACTATTCCTGAAAGACTGTTCCTAAATATGTGAGACTCTAGTATGGTGAACTTTATGTGCATAATACCCAATAGTTAAACTGTAGTTAAAATTTACATTACATGTTTTTTTTTAAACAGAGAGGTTGCTGCTAAATATCTCTTTGACCATCCTTACTATACTATCACTCTTCCCTTGCCCTTGGGTGGAAAATCCACTAGAGATATAAACTTACCGACAACCCTCTCCATACCAGATCTGATCATACCTTATCTTGATCTGGAATTTGAAGCTACAACCATTAACCTTCCAGAGGTCTCCATTCCTTTGAGTGTGTCTCTGTCTTTGCCAACTCTTGAAATGGCAGTGATGTCCGGAAAACTATGTAGCAACTTCTACAACTTAGAAGCATCTGCTTCTGCTGCCAAAGATCCTGCTGCAGACCTACATTATTCTGCTAAGGTTGAATTCACTGGGACAAGTCCTGTTGACCTCCTATCCCTAAAGGTTGAAGGTATAAAAAAAACACACCAATTGTATGCACTTGATATTAATGATTTCTTATAGATTGATTCATTTTGATTTATTGCACAGGATCTGCGCTTGTTGAGCCCACACCTGGCAATTCTCTCATGACAAAAGTAAAAACAGTGGTTCGCCACAAGATTATTGATGCCACCATCAGTGTTGAGGAGGAAGTAAAGCTTGCTGAAAGACTCAGTGTGAAATCCAAAAGCAAGCTTAACCTAACTAGCCATTTTGGAATGCAGATTTCGCTGGAGCATAATGGAACTTTCAAAGTTGATGACGAAGAGATTTCTGGAGATGGACTCCTGGAAGGATCTTTCGAAGCTGGTTCAGTCAGTGGTTCAGGAATCCTTACGCAGTCAGTCTCTCTAATCCCATCCAGACAAGAGGGAAAGGTTAATTCTTCATTAAAAGTAGACTCCACACTTCTTAAAGCTCGAAACTCCTTTGCTTTAAATTTTGCCGATGGAGAGCTTGAAATTCTATCCAACACTGCATCATCTGATGACCATCTAACAAACACTGCTAGTGTCACCTACAAGGAATTTCAGCTTGCTCTAAATTCTCACACAAAAACACAAGCTTTTGGCATGAAGATCCAAAACATGGCTGAGACCAGAGCTGGTGCTGAAGCAGTCACTGTTAAGATTGAAACCACTGATGACATCTCTCAAGAACGTATCCATTCCGTGGTCTCAGGAGTATTGGACAACAATGGTCTGGCTATTCACAGTGATGCATCTGTTAAACTCATGGGACACAGAGCTGCCCACAAAGCCAATCTGAAGCTCAATATGGATGGCCTGACCACTAGTGGTACAACCTCACTGCAAAGCACCTTTACTATGGAGGAGCTTAAGCAGACCTTTGAGCTCAACTACAAAAAACTAACTGCCAGTGCTAAGTGCAAAACAATTGGAACTATCATGGGAACACGGATTAACCACAACACTGAACTGGAGATGGCTGGACTTTCTGGCAGAATCAAGAATCATGTACGTTTCAACTCCATGGTCTTTAATGTGGAAACCAACACTTACGGTACCACTATTCCATTCAGTTTCAAATTTGATGCCTCTGCTGATGGAGATAATGACAAATACCTGTATGGACACTGTAATTGTAAGTTTAATGCAAAAGTCCTCTTGAATGTAGAACCAGAATCCATAGCTCATTCTCATGAATTAGATATCTCAACCCTCCTTGACTTTGACAGTGTCTACCTCAAATCACATTTTAAGAGCAAGTCCGACACTCTGCTGATCCCATCTGAACAAATGACTAAAGTGACTGTTAAGACTGAAGTGAACAACCTTGCCATTAATCAAGAAATCAGCAGTTACAATACTCCAGCACAGCTTGGAATGGAAGGGTCTGCAAGAGTGCATACCAATTTGTTCAACACTGCCAATACTGCTTACCAGGACTTTGCGTTCTCTGGCTTTCTAAAGTATGATAAAAGCAAGGAAATACATTTAATTAGCTTGCCTTTCATTGATGGTTTGCTTCTAGTTCCTGACAACATCCGAATGACATTTGCTAGCATGGGCGAAATCCTGAGGAACTACATTGACAGAGAAGGAATTGCTTCCAAAATTCAAAACTTATCTCAGCATGTTAGTGGTTTTGTGTCTAATTTGAACTTTGAGAGGAGAGCTGTGCAGCTAAAGCATACTTTGATATCTCTATCCCAGGAGCTGGAAAATCTGGTGGCCTCTCGGATCGGTGCATTTGCAAAACGCATCAATAGTATAGGCAACCGTTTTGGTGAGGCATTGGAATTGATTGTGAGAGGTATTCTGGTTGAAAATGTAGTACCAAAACACATTAGTACTTTGATATTTTCCATCATTGAGGATGTTAAAACATTTCTTAGCTCGATCATCACCCAAAGTTACACAAAGTTAACTGAGATCTTCTGTCCTGCCAATGTGGAGAACAAAAAAATTGACAGTCCTCTTCAGATTCCTTCAGTTCTATCAGCTCTTGCAGTGCCATCTTTTGGAAAGGTGTATGGTGAGGTCAGATTCAGCAGCCCTGTGTACAACATCAGAACCTCTGCAGAGTTCAAGAACGCCTCAGAGAGACACCCTCTGTTCACAGCTTTTATTTACTCTAAAGGAACCTCTCCAAAACATCAAATTCTGAATTACAATCTAGATTCCACTGCACAGATATCTATGTCTGAGATGAGTCCTGTAACAGTGTCTGAAACTCTCAAGTTAACACACATTTATCTGACTTTAGACCAACAGGCTTCATCGACTCTGAATGGATCTGCCTCTAACAATTCTAATTCTTCATCATTCTCTTTTGAAACATCATACAAACACCAGATAAAAATCCCCTCACATTCTTTTTCTGAGGATGTCAACCTGATTCAGAAGGCTATAGTTTTCCAGGATGGTGGTGCAATCACCCTGAAAGTTAAAAATGAAGGATCTAGCATGTTTACAATTGAAGATTTCTCTGAAGAAAGCACTCATATAAGTGACCTGCATTTTAACATGGGCCTCAGCACCGTCAAGCTCATTTTCACAGGCCGCACGGATGGAGCACATTTGCTGATGAGGATGAAGGTGAATGCTGATGCTGTTGCTCTAAGCCATCTTGAGTTCAATGCTCATGTTGAAACAAAGTCGCCATTTATCAAGAACAGTTTGCTGGTCGCTTCTGGAAAAGCTTGCTTCGGTGATTTGAGTGTAGAAATTAGTGCAACTCATGACACCGAGCTTGTAGGATCTGTCAGCGGTGTCCTCTCTAATTCTGCAAAAATCATGACTTGTCCTTGTGCGGTGTATATTGACTTTAATAACCATGGTAATGCCACAATCAAACACTACCCCTCTATGTTAACCACTGTTGATCTCCAGAATGACTACACTTTTATCCTCAACCCTGACGTGAAAGAATTTAGCACTGTGGCATTTGCTTCTTTTGACCATTTCAACTACAGCCATAACTTCACAGTCAGCAATAAAGAAGCAGAAATGGGTATTTACAGTGTTGTGTACAGTGAAGCTAGCTTTGAGTTCTTAAATGCTGCAGAAATACTTTTGCCAGCCATTTTTAAGATTCCAGCAGTCAAAAATCTAAAACTGAATGATAACCGACTCATTGATCTGAATGCCAAAATTGTCTACCAGAAGAGTAGGTTTGCTCCTTTACTGGGCAACCTGGTCTTTAAGGGGGTTTTCGAGTCGTCTCCTCTCAACCTTAGTGCTAATACAGGTATTTATCCGAAGGATTGCTTGATGAATGTTAGTGCCATAACTGCTTCTGTGTTTAAGGAATGTAGTTTCAATCTTTATGGATCCACTAGCTTGACCACAAAAAGTGGACTGAAACTGGCCTCTTTGTTGTTTATGGAGAATGATCACATTGGTGGTTATCATAACAGCACCATGACTCTGGAAGACAACTTTCAGGCTGTGTTATCTATGTACACAGCTGCTAAGATTAATACGACAAGCTTCACTGTTTCCGTTTCTCATCAACTTTCTGCTGATACCAAGGCGCATCCAAAGGCAGAATCAAACTTGACAATCAAGTACACCTTCGATCAACCAGACTCAGAGGCTGCTGGACATGGAGATGCTGGGAATACCTTGAAGCTGGATGCAACTCTTTCTTATATCACCATTGAGTCTGTAAGCCAAATCACCACAAATTCTACATCCCCGCATGGTGTCGCAATTGAGGGAATGCTAGATAATGAAGCTAACATCTATATAAAAGTTGATGGTCTGAAATCCAATTCAAAGACCACTGGAAATGGATGCTTTGATTTTAAACAGGCCAAGTTGTGGTTTAACATTAATGATCTGCTGATCATGGAGGGAGATCTTGATCGTATGTATTCATTGCTAGAAATTAATTCAAACTATACACTTGCAGAGAATCGAGGAACTAATTTTGCAATGAATCACACTGCTCGTGGAAAAGCTGAAATTGTTCCCCTGAGCACTCTCATGGCTGCTTTAGACATATTTTTGACTCAGCCAGGCTATGAAGATTTCGATATAAGAGATAAAGAATCTACTTATTCATCAAACAGGATTGGAATCAAAACAGAGACTGACTCTCGTTGGTTCAATTCAAGTACAGAAATATCAGCAGAGCAGTTTGGTGAATGGCCTGATTTAAAGATTTTATATCAGTGCTTTACCTATCTCACTTCTCCGTCTATGCTTCTGGAATATCAGGGTGGCTTGTATATAATTCCTATTCACCACAATTAATTATTGTTGAAAACAAGAAAATGTATTAAACTATACATTGGCCTTTATTTACTGTATGCTTTAGACCTTACAATCACAGATGACCCTTTTTAATTTTACTCAGCTCTTGTTTTACTTCACTGAAAAAAAATCGAAATTAAATTCTACTTGTTTTGCATTTGTTTATTGTTCTCTCTCTCACACACATGCACACACACGTTTGTTTTTGTGAAAAGTGTGGACTCAAGTAGTGGTTTTTATACTGTACACTGTATGTGGTATTGTCATGCACCAAGCCCACACTTAACCCTACACCTTACAGGAAACTACCTGCATTTTTAGATTTTCAAAAAACTTGATTTATAATGAAATGGGGACATGGGGTAATGTCCTGAAAAGTCACCTTCTCCTTGTAATACTAAGTCATACCCATGTCATTAGCGCACACACACATAACTTTAACTAATGGACCTTTTTCACGTTCCTGGGTTTCTCCGCAGCGGAAGTCAGCATAGTTGAAAAGCAGTGAATGGGATGGTACCACAAATATATATTTTTTGCATTCCCATTTGCTCTAATAGCAAAAGAAAAACTCCACAATAGTGTTTTCATGACTTCCAATAAAAAGCAAATAGTAGAGAAAGACTGATTTACCATTCCTCTCATAGACACTGCATTACAAACTCTCGCTTTAGCATAAATAATCTTTTTTTAATTTGATGCAAAGGTAATATAATACAAAAAAATGGTGTTTATAAATGTGCATACATTAAAAAATCCTTTTTGGTCTAAATGGACCCTTGTCATGACTGGGACGCATTTAATGGTCAACAGCATCGTAAATCCTTAAAAGTTTTTCTTATTTGTATTTTTTATTTTTTTTAAATGTATGCACATTTTTATTCTCTCTCTATTTTTTATTTATTGGAAGTCCTGAAAACACTATCGTGGAGTTTTTCTTTCACTATTTGAGCAAATGGGAATGGGAATAAAATATATTTGTGGTACCATCCCATTCCAAGTTTACGTGAACGCTAAATGTGGGTAATTAAAACGATCCAAATAAATTTGAACAGAAAAAAATTGTGTGTGGCTTTGTATAATAACACTTATTAAACAACTTGTCTGGTGCAAGAGCAAAGTTCTCCTCACCTAAGGAGCATAGGAGCGCTGCATACCACCAAAGAGTATAGAAGCAGGGCTTGTATACTCTTTGATACCACTGGACCAATGGTTTTTGCAATAGTTATATTGAAATATTCATGACGTAATACAAAATCAGTCTATCAAATGAATGCTCTCATTATTATTATTATTATTATTATTAATACAACTACCACTAATAATGATAAACAACTAAGATAACCTTCCAATACAATTTATTTCTGTACCATTATTGCTCAACAGAGAAAGGTTTAGCATGAAAATGATGGATTTAAAGATAAATTTAATGATTTAATCACAAGCAAAAAACAAAGCATTGTTGCTTTCATGCTTTTACATTTTTATAAATAAAATATGATACGTAAAAATAGTTTTTTTTACATACCATGCAACAGCATTCTATTGTGTGTAGGTTCATTCACACTTAAACGTGTTTACGTACTTCTTCATGAAATATCTCACTAAAATGCGTGCAAGGGCGTGCTAAGGGGACGTAAGTTCGTACGTCATAGTCACGCGGTAACATTTGAAATTAAGCCTCGTCTCGCGCAACAACGCTGCTGTCAACAAAGAGCAGACTGGAAATATTATTTAAGCAAACCGCGACGAAACAGGAATATTTTATGACGTTCAGAGGTAACGTTATAGTCGTGATTTTTTACAACGTATGAACGTAATACAGGCGCTAATATAATGTTTTGACGGTATGAATTTGATTAGCTAGTAGCTGTAACGTTAGCAGTATTGTATAACGTTATAGCGTTATTTTTCGTAACTTATTCGCAGTACAAGCAAACAACCATTTTGTATCGATTAAGTCACAGGTTACATCGCTCAGGATGTCTTCAGAGTTTGAAAAACCGTCGAGTTACAATTGGAGGTAAGAAAAGAATGCTAAAGCTGTTAAATATGGTTTTGTTTTCACTATTATAACTTGAGAAAATGGCCCAGAAAGAGACATCTTACAGTAACTACATTTGTATACTTCAAATTGGTCAAATCCAAGCATAAGGGTAAGAATGAAGTTAAAGAATAAGTATATTGTAAGTAAGTTACTGTTTAATTCGGTTTATATTTAGCTGGTTTCGTACTAGTTTAATTTCCCCCATTTGTGCAGATATTAGGCTATTTATTAGCTAGCTAAATTATAGATCTGGACAGAAGTTTTTGAGTGGCTTTTGTAAAATGTTCGTGTAGAGTTATATTTAATTTATAATATTTAAAAATGTTATCAGAAAGTTTACAGTATTCGTTTATAGTTATACGTTGTTCACTATACGTTTTTTCCATATCGGTGACCATTTTGCTACTTATTTAAGAACATTCAAAAGTAACTTTCCATAATGTTCGCAAAATTATAAAATGCAATGTTCCCTTAAAGAAAGTTATTGGTATCCATTGACCTCCAGAGTATTATTTTTTTTTTAATGGCTACCGTCTGTACCAGCATTCTTCAAAATATTCTCCTCTTTTGTGTCTAACAATAGAATGAAACAACATCAGGATTAGTAAATCATAACAGAATTAGCTATTGTTCCAGGGGCCTGTTTCAGAAAGGAGTTTGAGTGAAAACTCTGAGTTTGTTAACCCTGAGATTAGAGAAACTCTGGGTTTTCCATTTCAAAAAGGAAGGTTTGTCAAACTCGGGAAGTAGGGTAACTCAAGCCTGTTTCTGAAAGAGAGGTAACTTAGAGTCAGTTATCGTAGCCTTAGTCATTCAGTGCCCTTATTTCAGAAAGTTAGGAGAATGGCTTGTTCTGTTTTGGAGGATCCCATAGATGAAGAGGCTGTATTAATTCAAAGAGAATTACATTTACGTCGGTCAAGGATTTCAGACCCAGAGTGGATCTTTTTGTCTTTTCCCTTGTAACAGTGGTATTGTGTGGTTGAGCTATCCGGGATAAATGTCAAAAATTTGTGAGAAGTAGATACTTGTCTGGCACCCAAACATTAGTAACCAATAGTTTTCCATAATCAAATCACTAACATCGCCCATCGTGGCCGTGCTCTTACATTTCTTTGCTACGGGAAGCTTTCTGTATCAGGGATGCAGAGTAAGGCCACTGTATGTATTTAAAAACAGAACATGCTCAAACCTTAACTGATTGAATTATATTTTTAAATGTAATTTTCAGCTGCTGCCATGTTCTTTTAATACCTGCAGGATTGCACCTACATGACAATTATTACTCGTTCTAAAACTATTTTTAGTACTGCTTACATTCTAAAGGTTATATCAAGCTCTACCACTTGATCAATAAAAGAAAGAAGCATAAGTGCACTTTTAAAGACTCTATTTGTGAAATGTTATCTTAAACTGATCAACGAGGGAACCCTAAATTAAACATTTCCACTGAACATTAGGTTAATATGCATTCTTGTTTTACCGAGTTTGTTGTAGAAATTATGCAGTAGTCTATTTTATGTAATTGAATGCAATTTCATCTGAAATAACTTCAAAATTACGGCCAATTTCAAACTTTTCAAGTGAAAAGTCAAGAGACGTCACACATTACATTACTTATTTTTTATTATACTTAAATATTTAATTAAATTAAATGTAAACTGACACATTAACTTGAGCAGCTGTGTTTTCAGCTGTGTCTCTGTTTCCCCCGATGCAGGGGTGTTGCTTTTATTTTTAAATATGTGCTCATCTTTGCTGTAACTTTGCATGAGCGTATCAAGTTCAGCTTTATTTTTCAGATGTTGCCTCGTAATATCTGCGCTCCATAGATAATGCCTTTTCATAGTCGCGGTGTACAAGCTTAACTCTGAGTTAATTGACCTTACTCCGAGTTTTTAATCTCTGGGTTGGTCATCTCAGAGTTCAAGTTTAAACTCCGAGTTGTTTGAACCTCCTTTCTGAAACAGGCCCCTGGAGGGCCGGTGTCCTGCAGAGTTTAGCTCCAACTCTAAAGCTAATCAAGCTTTTACTAGTCATGTTAGAAACTTCCATGCAGGTGTGTTGAGGCAAGTTGAAGCTAAGCTTTGCAGGACACCGGCCCTCCAGGAAAGAGTTTGGACAGCCCTGGTTTAACGTTTATGTATGGAAATGTGAAAAATTAGTTTTTTAATGTAAATATAATGGGCAATATATTGTGGTTATGTATATTACCTGTGCGATAAGTTGATATATTGATTATTGCGGCAGATCTACATATATCTGACTGCGATTGTTGGAATTGAACTCTCACCTCATGTTTTGCTTCCACCGAAGTGCTCCTGGAGTCCTGTCCCAGAGGAGCCAGGTTCAGGAGGATCATGCGTCTCAGCAGGAGGATTGTGTACAGATCATGTACTGTAAAGATCAGGTTTATCAGGAAGATGCAGAGTTCAGCTTGGAAGAGCTCAGAGCACAGCGCTACTACAAATCTTTGAACGGTACGTCCAGATGCTGCTAGACGTGCTTTAGTACACATTCACATGTCATGGGTTTGAGTCTGTTTGCCTCAATTAAGTGAAATCAAAGTTTTGGTTTTGTGCAAACTCTTTTTTTTTCTTGATGCAATCATGTCTTTTACCATATTACCATATTTTTATTAGTCAAAACTAACAAGTCAAAAACAACAACAACTGCAGTTTGTTTGAGATTAATTGGAAAGCCCAATGAACAATCGTGAGTTTTGAAAATGATCTGTTTTTGCAAATCAATTTTTCATATAAACTTCAATGTACATTTCTCATTTTTATTAAGATTAAAATTAAAACTGATGTACTACAATAAAACTCCAACTAAAATGAAAATGAGTAAAATCTACATAATTACATGCATGGAAAATAAACCACTGCGAAGTTCCTAAAACTAATTAAAGGTAAATTGAGAGATGTTTTGGGTAGCTAAAATATAAATAATCCAAAAGTGTTTAAAAGTTCTTTAAATGTACAGAAAGAGCCTTACACGTGAAGAAACTAAAGCAGGACCTGCAGCGTCAGATTGAAGAGAAACGGAGTCGGATTCAGCAGAGCAACGGCACAGCAGACAACCAGGTACATCACCCGTATACTCCACATCTGTGGCCGGTTGCACCAGCTGGACATACACCTGGTCGTAAGACTAGGCTGGACGTAAAATGCGCTTTAAGCCATGCATAAAGTTTCTAACTGTTGCACCATTTCGGTGTAGTGCTATGTCTGAGACTAAATCTTACGTCTAGTTAGAGGTTGGTGTAAAGTAAAAATTCATCATTTGCTCAGACATTATTATTTTTAGGATTCATGTCTGTTAGTTAATTATTACTATTTTAATATTTTATTCCTAGGTTTCTTTCGAGAGACATGCGTGTGGGTAAATGATGGTTTTGGGCAGCTGTGTGTGTTATTTGTTTGTCTAGGTTGTTGATGAAGAGGCTGGTTCTTCCGTCCAGAAATCTGCAGGTACCTGTGAATCTGCTGCTGCTGTGGTGAAAGCGGCTCCGTTCACCGCATGCAGCAAGCAGGAGGAACACCGTGTGGTCAGCAGGTCAGTTCTACATTATTCAGTAATGTAAAGTAAAGTAAAATATTTACATTGAAATATTTCTCTTGTCTTTTCTGTCCTTGTGTCGTTCAGTAGAAGCTCAGTGAGGAGAGAGGATGACATTAATCGCAGTGAGTTGATGTTTTTCCCCTCATTTATATCTGGACCATTAGCCATTGATTTAATTAGTAAAAAGTAGGGATGCATGATACTGGATTTTTGCAGATATCCAATATTTTTCAACTAATTTTTGCTTATATCAATATGTTTCCTTTTGTTGGGAGACAAGTCTCTCCTGTTTCGAGGTTATAAACAAATTATCTTTCATTTTGGTCTTTCAGGGTTCATAATCTGATTTAAAAAAAAAACAACACATAGTATTAATAAATAAATCTGTATCCACGTTTTTCCTTACAGCAAAATACCCATAAAATGTACAAATGGTTGCGCCCATTTTTACATCAGGAAACGATAGATATTTAAAACAATTTAATTTACAAGTGTCATGTTTTTATTAATGTTAGCTATACTTTTTTAATCAGAACATACTTGTGATTTTAGTTATAATATTTATTTAATCATAAATACAATCTTGATGTTATTTGTGTATTTGCGTTCATTTTAATATAACCTGCGTGTGCATCAAGCCTGAGAACAAGGAGCCGGGTGAAAAAAAACAAAAAAACTTTGAATTGGGATCCAAACAATCAATCAAATCACCATTCAGACAAAAATCCTCTTCAAGAATGACTTGATCGTATCGTTAGCACACCCTGAGCTCAAGTGAGTTATTCGTTTTATTGATGAGACATATCGGCATAATTGTACATATCGAACCGATGCTAATGTCTACACGTTTAAACTATTATCGTCCGTTTCTGATATTGTTGAGATAATATTGTGCATCTCTAGTAAAAAGTTAAGCCACTAATACTGCATGAAGTAAATGGTTTTGATGTTGAAATGAAAGCCGGTGTGATTGTTTGTGATGATTGTGTTTTAGGTGGAGGTGACACTAAACCACAGAAAGCAGCAAGACCTTTCACTGTTTTTGATGAGAATACACTGACAAATAAAATGTAAACCACACTCGGTTGCTTTTCTTTTGTTTGTTTCGCTGCTTCTTTCATTTCTTTTTCTTTTCTATTGTTCTTTTTCCTCCTTTCATTCTGTTTTTTTTTTCTGTTTTGTACTTTTTCCCCTTTTTTTGTTCTTTTTTTTTCTTGCTTTGATTAGATTTTTCCTCTTTTCATTTTGGTCCTTTTGTTCTTTTTCTTTTGTTCATTGTCTTTCATTCTTTCCTACTTATACTTGTTTTTCTTTGTTTCTTAATTATTTTGTTCAGTTTTTCTTTCATTCTTTTTCTTTCTCATTTCTACTTTTCTTTGTCCATTCTTTCTTTTCTTGCCTTTAACTCTTTTTGTGCTATTTCTTTTTTCACTCCTTTTATCTTTGCTTTGTTTGTTTTGTTCTCTTTATTTAGTTAATTCTTGTTTTTCTTTTCTATCGTTTTTTTTCCTTCTGTTTATTCTTTTTCTTTTTTTCTTTCTTTCTCTCAGTCTGCCTGTGTTTAATGTGTTGTTTGCATGTTCAGATCGTCTTCAGTGAGTCGTAATTCTCTGAAGCTGCCCACCTTGAGTCTGAAAGCGCCGAAGTCAAAAGCAGAGCTTGTCTCTGAGAAAGTGAGTTCAGATCTCATTCAGTGTTTGTTCTGAAAGTCCCAGATTGTCTGGTCAGTGTCATTTATCATGCTTTCGTTTGTTTGTTTATCAGCAGGAAGCATCCATCTCTCGTTCTGAGGAAGCCATCATCAACGGTCACTGGAACAAGACTCTCCGGAGTCCAGACAACACGTGTGAGTTCGCCCGCGCTGCTCAGCTTGCTTCTAGTCCATTTGCTGGAGTTGAGAGGACAAAAGCGTCTGAATCAGGAGCGACAGAGAATTTGAGCCGAACTGCCCCAGAATCCACTAAAGCCCCGAGCTCGACCCCGACCGCTGAGAAGGAACTCAGGTAATTTAGTCTGACTCGTTTTTTACTTAAACTACCTGCAAATGTTCTTAATTGGTATTAAAAGGTCATCGTTCGTTATCCACTCTCCTTAATGATTTAAAAAAAAAACTAAATTCCCGTATAAATGTGGCCATCTGTATAAGTTGTTGTAATTTTGTGTTTTAACATTTATTTATTTTATTGATGTTTTGTTTTCTTTACAATATTATACATTAAAAATAAACTATTTTTCTTCTTCGGGCTACTTACATTTATTTTGGGCTACCAAAATCTGAAGAGTGCCTGCCCGAAGGGCTACCAGGGATTTTGAAATATTGCGAGCCCTGGGCTTGAGTTCAGAAAGGGCAACTTATTTGTATTAAATTAAAAGAAAACAACTAGTGGATCTTTATCATTGTGATTCACACACACTCCCAACACACATTTCAGTCCAAACAGATTGTAAAAGAGCTTGTGGCACCGGATGAAAAATTTCATTTTAATATTATCTCTTTGCATATTCCAAGGTCTTCTGGTTTTGTGATATTTTCCCCATTGTAGTGTGAAACTGCATTTAGGATTGGATTATGTGGACTTTTTGCATTGCTTTTTCAGAGCTTGTTTCTGTACATATGCACTAGACATTGTTGCACGTTTTTTCAGCATGACAGGACTTTAAGTAAAACAAAAAAAGCTATATAATTCTGCTGTATAATTGATTTATTTTTCAAATCCTTGCATCTTGCTTTTATTTAAAATCCAAAAACATGAAATATGCCTCATTTTGTTTGAAGCTGAATTCTGTGCATTTTATTTATTTAGTTTATTTACTTTATGGTGAAATATTAACATTAACATGTTCTTTACAGACTTTGCAGTATTTACTCCAATGTAATATGAAACTGGATTAATTGTCTGCTATTAATTTCCTATAATTTTTTAAAAGAAACCCATGGGAATGGAATAAATCATGGTACACTCATTTTAATATATTTCATTTGATAAAATTATTATTTTAATTTAAATGGTACTATAAATTCAGAAGTAAATGAAGCTAAGAAGATATTATTTAACATTTCTGCATTAATACAGATGTTTTTGTGTTTTATTGAATGCTTGCATTGCATTGGATGGGCGTCAAAGCTATGACATGGTGTTGCAAGTGACATGATCTACAACTAACATTAACTTTTCATTTATGTTATCTTAACCATTTACAATGAGTTAATATCTTTCTTGTAATGTTTTTTTTTCTGTGTTTTATAGTCCTATCCTAGAGATCAGTCAGGAGTGGGGTGGTGCTACCTTCGAGGCCTTATCTCACAACTCCTTGAAGCACCTGAAGGAGCCTGAGGTCAGCCGAGCCGAAGAGATGCCGGAGATGCCAGAGGAAGGTAAGCAATGAAGCTGATTCTTTACAGTTTGTTGACTCGTTCGTTGGCTCTGCAGTTTATCAAATCAGATTTGCTGGCTGTTTTCCTCCCATTCCTGAGTTGTAGTGTTTTTGGCCACTAGATGGCACTATTCTCAGACATTTGATGTGTTGCAGTGTGTGCTGGTCAGTTTTGTAACGTCTTCAGAAGAAGGACAGGATGCAAAGTAGACTTTTAGCTATTTTATTGCACTTTATCTGTTTTGAGTGTTGATTTCAGTCTTTTAAGAGTTTGTTTTTCCGCTTATACACACCAAACTTACCGTTTTATTCCTATCTATATTCTGAAAGTTTTTACTGAAAGTCATTCCTATTGTATTATCTGCATATCCATTATATTCTCTAAAATATATAATTTTCCCCATATTATCTTCTGATGTAATGTCTTTTTAATATGTGTGTGTGCGTATCAGCAGTCACAGAATCGAAGGACGTCTGTGGTTTTAGCGTCAGATCCCGGTTGTTTGATCAAGCAGACATGACATCATTCTCCAACTTCCAGCAGAAAACCGGGCGTCTTCCTGACACCAGCGAAGACCTGTGTCTCGGTATCTAGAAAACCCCTTCATCATCACAGTTATGTCTGTACAGAACTCATTGTTTAAGTAATAGTTCTGCCAAAAAAAAATCTGATTTAGAATACTCATTAAATTTTAAAATAAAAATCCAAATTTGAAAGCAAAATAGTTTATATTTACGTGAAATTTGCAAGTAAAAAAAAACAAGTATCAAAACTTGTTTTGTTTTTATAACTGAAAATATGATTCTAATTCAAACATTGACTATATTTAAATATGAAATTCCAGTTTAGTTTTTCAGCCATTTTGACAGCGCTCCTAAATAGAGTTTAATAGTGTTTTACACACTTCCAGATGGAGAGATGCTTATCTGCAAGAGGGAGACACTGCAGGACTTTACCCTCTACTTCACCAGCACCGGTACCGTCCTTCTGAAGGTGACGCACGTCAAGTGTCTGTTTAGGGCCCTAGATAGTGCTCTGCGCTCACTTCATAATACAGCTTAATAATAGCAAATGAGATCTGCTGAAAACAGAATTATTTACTTGTGTATTTATGTAGTATTATATATTTCTCATTATTAATTTATTTGTATTTATACACTTTAATAGTATTCATTAATCTTTGAAATTGTTTTAATATATTTTTATTGAAGTTTTAAAAAATATTTAAATAATGTTTTGATATCATATCATATAATCTTATGATGTGTAACCGTGAGTTCACACCGCCGCCGGCGAGAACGTCAAAATTGGCTCTTGCCGCCCTGCCAACGACACTGTGGAAAGATCAGCGGACGCTCTGACTATCAAACGCTTGGTCTAGTATTTAAAGGAGCAGCGACGGAAACAAGGATGTTGATTTTGGGCAGACTGGACATAAGCAGGGTATAAGTTAACCTCGTTCAATATTTTCAATGTAAAAGAAAGGCATTGATCGATTTAAAGAACATGGTTTTAATTCCATGTTTGCTAACGAAATAAATTGTTCTTTAATATTTAACATTAATTTGTGTGCAGTTTAGTCTTAATTTGTCAAATCATGTTTTGAGCAAATCAGTTGTATTCCTGCTGAAAACAAGCGTTCTAGCATGAAAGTGCCTGGGAACTAATGTGGTCGGATCCAGGGCTCTCTGGAAGCGGTGGATTTCTGCATTCTGATTGGTTGCCGGCGAGCCGCGTCATAGCTCATTGCCATAAATGACTTCCGGCCACGTTGACGCTGTCGCCGGCGGCGGTGTGAACGCACAGTAATAGATTTATTATTGATATGGACATGTTCCTTAAATATTACTTTTGAATACTTCTTTTTAATATTTTTACTATTTTTAATTATCAAGTATATATATTTTAATTTACTTTTGTATTAATGCTTTATGTATATATATTCATGTTTCTTATTACTGTCGCAATGCTCTGTATTTATTTCTATGCTCTATTTCTTTATACTTCTGTTTATTTTCCTGTATTTTAAGTTATTTTAAGATTTCACTAATATTTGTGTGTTTGTTTATTTTTATACTACTTCTATTTATGTTCCTGTATTTTTCTATTCTACATTTGTGATTTAATCTAATCTGAAATGGTGATTTACTGTTTCTTTATTATATTTTCTTATTCTGTATTTGTTGTATCAGGTGGATCGGTCCAGAGTGCCGTGGGATTTCTTCATCAGCTCTCAGCTCAGGTCTCGTGGGTCTGGTGATGAACCGGACACTGAAGTCCAGATCTGCTGTAATGTTTTTGAGGACGGCTGCATGACTCTCTGGAGGCTTCCTCATGGACACACTCTTCAGGTTCGGCTCGCTCAGATTCCTCCTGAACCTGTGTGTTGGTGTGTTTTTAGTCAGACTCTTCATCTCTCCCGGTGCAGGACCTCCTCTCCGAGCCCAGCAGTGAACAAGATGTCTCTCTGTTGGTCGTTCTGTTTCTGGAGTTGGTGAAACACTTTCATTCGTGTTGTGTGGTTCATGGAGGCCTGAAGCCAGAAACACTGTATTATTATCTGAGGTAATGTTCAGGAACGTGATGGATGCTGCTTGTGCTGATGCTGGTTTCTCAACTGTTGTTTGTTTCTGCAGAGGCATCACTGCACTAGATTTCTCAAACTCTGTAGATCTTCAGCTCCAGACTGAAGTCACAACAGCTCAAGATCTTCCTTCTGCTCAGAAATACATTCAGAAGGGTCTCCTGTCACCTTCTGCCTCACCTTATCAGGTGCATTCATTACTCTTTTCTTCCTATACTTATTTTTCATTGTACTTATGTACATATCTCTCTCTCTCTCTCTCTCTCTCTCTCTCTTATATATATGAATGAAGTTTTCTATTGAAATGTATTGTGTTACCAACTTAATGTATGTTTATTTTTTTTCATTTTGATTCATTCATCTTGTATTAATAATTTTTTGAACATTTGTATTTTATTTTTGTTTTACTCTTTTAATATGTTTATATTACGCTTAAATATTTATATTGTATTTATTAATATTTGTATAAATGTAAATTATTTTTATAAATTGTTTGTGTGTTTATTTCAATGTTGCACATATTGTTTTTATTTTCATTTCATTTTGAATTAGTTGTTTTGATATTCAGTGTTTATTATTTCATACTGATTATTCTGTTTCACTGTAAAATGT
>JAUMHI010000065.1:17211398-17231028 GCA_032359435.1 Enteromius unitaeniatus
CGCAGTGATGAGGTGCACCTGAGCGCAATCAAGTGCACGCCAATATTCATTGGCCTTTTGTTTAAAGCTCAAAGGCATTTGGTCTCTCTGACGAGTTCCCATATGTAACGTCTCCGTTCCCTCCTTTAGGGAACGTGGGTTACGTTCATGACCTAGATGTTTTCATAACACGCTGAGACTGTTAGCACAACATCCTTGGAACATTAGCAAAACTCATAAATTCACGGAATATATTTTTGGGATTATAAGACACAAACTTTGCACTTCCTCAAATGTTCTCAAAACGTTTGACAGAAGCAAATGTTCTCTCAACGTCATGAACAAATGTTCTTTTAGTAATATTAAAGGGTTACTCCACCCCAAAATAAAAAATATTATAATTTATCTTACCCTCATGTCATTCCAAACCCATAAAAGCTTTGTTCGTCCTCGGAACATGATTTATGATATTTAGGATGAAAACCGGGAGCCAAACTTTGGGCCCTATGCACAAGCAGTGTTACTTACAATGTTACTTGTTTTAATACGTTCAGAGGACATTCAGATGTAACGTTTCCACAACGTTTGCAAAATTATCAAATGGAATGCTCCTTTAAAATAATTTTTTTTTTAAATAGACATTTTAAATGTTCATAAACATATTTTGTTAGCTGGTCACAAAAATACTGTAGTTTCTCAACTTTGTCCTAAAGGATATGACTTGGCAAATAACACACAGTAAACATGGCAAAAATGGGTGTTCCTGACCTGTTTAATGTGGAGTATTGACATGCATTTTGGCAAAAAAGATAAGTATGCAATATTTGTATCTGCACACCCCTAAAGTCAGCCTTTCAGATAAACAACCCTTGCTATTATAAGCAGGGCTTTTGTTGCTGGCATCTGATCCATCCTGGCATGTGGAGATGTAGGTCATGAACGCTCTCGTGTCACGACGTGCTTCAGGAAGAGTTTTTTCACCATCTCCACATCATCAGCATGTGTACACGCTCCTTGTCTGTCATGTGTTTCCCTCCACACCCACTCATCAAACAGCAGAGTTTCCTCACTCATGTACTGTGTTTTTGTGCTGATCAGGCTCTGCTGAGAGACGAGATGAATGAGCTGAACTGAGAGAAATCCAACACAAAATCACAGGTAAGAATGTCTGCTGAAACTAGAAACAGGCTTGGAGTTTACATGTTAGTTCATTTGATGTGAAAAAATAAAATATTGCTTTTTATGTATGTACAAAGTTGAGGTCAAAAGTTTACACCCCCCTTTCATAATCTGCACAATTGTAGATATTTTATGAAAATAAGAGGGATTATTGTTTATTTAATGCTGAGCTGAATAAGATATTTAACATAAAAGACAGATAGTTGGATTTACAATAAAGTCCCCATTCAAAAATTTTCATCCCCTTGATTCTTAATATTGTGTTGATACCTGAATGATGCATCGCTGTGTTTTGTTTGTTTGTTTGTTTTTCTGTTTAGTCATAGTTGTTCAAGAGTCCCTTGTCGCTTTGTCTTTCTTATTTTGCCTAAATATCATACTTTTTTTATTTGTTACTGCCCCTCAGAGGCTACAGAAGGTAAGCTACATCTTTCCCAGAAGACAAAATAAGTTGCATATATCCTGATCTTGAGATGGATCTCAAAACAAAAAGTCATTGTTGGAAGGGGTTCAAAAACACAAAAATGCTGGAATACCAAATAATTTTGGAATAATCAATAATTTGTTGGAGCTGAAGGATTTTTCTGAACCCTAACCCTAGGTAAAAAATCTTGTTCAGGTCAGTATTTAATAAACAATAACATGCGTTTTGTACAATCCTTCTTATTTTGTAAAATGATTTACGTTTTGCAGATTCGGAAAGGAATTGTTAACTGTTTGACCTCAACTTGAAAATCTTTAAAATGAAATCTTTAAATGAATAAATAAAACAAGTGGCAGAATGAAATTCTTAACAAAAATGATTTTGTTATTTGACTTATTTATTGCTCATTGTTTGATGAAAATATTGTTTGATGAGTGCAAATATTGATTGACAGCTTTCATAAGAGCAGTTTAGAGACATGCTGGCTTGCATTTGTGCCGCTTTAGTTCATGTACAGCATGTTTAAAGATCTGAGCTGGAAATGAAAGTGTTTAGTGTTGATAGCGGTCACTATTGAATTAAACCTGTCTGCTAAATGCAGCTCTGAATCATTTAGAAACAGACTCTTTAACCCACTATATATTAAACAAGGACAATTTGACTAAACAAATCAGGAACCGCAGGTTTTTATAGTTTTTATACTTCAGGGAACAAGGGTTACCTTCGTAACCTAGACGCTAGGAAAGAAAGCACTACTGCAATCGTGCATCTCTGTGGGTCCTCTCTGCGAGAGGAGCACCAGTCGACGAACAGACTCCATCTCAGAGCGTAAGCTTGCCTCGTAGAAGGAGCTCTCGCCTGAGCGATAGAGTCTATCAGCGGCATTGCTGTGGCTGCCATATGCCCCAGGAGCCTCTGAAAAGTTTTGTGAGGAGCCGCTGTCTTGTGCGTGCTCGTTGGTGAGGTGGGCAGTCATTTGGACCGAGTCCAGCTCCATGCCGAGAAAAGAGATTTGAGTTTGCTCTTTTCTCGGTTGACCTGAAGACCCAGATGGCTGAGGTGCCGAAGCACCAGGTCCCTGTACATGCACATCAGATCTCTTGAGTGAGCTATTATCAGCCAGTCATTGAGATACGCTACGGCTGCAGTATTGTCTGTCCGGACCATCACGTGCTTGTGGCGCAGCATCAGTCGAAAGCGACGCAGGGCCAGAAACACGGCCTACAACTTGAGGCAGTTGATGTACCAAAGCAGTTGGAAGCCTGTCCAGGGACCTGAGGCTGCTGGCCGTTGCATACAGCACCCCAACCCGTGGAGGAGGCATCTGTGTTGACCCCAACATGCCTGGACATCTGTCCTAGGGGTTGAGGATGCAGATGCCCATCTGCCACAGAGGGGATAGGGCACCCTCCGCGACCTTCGTAAAGACACAGGGAGAGAGGGACGGGACAGGTCAAAAGGTAGGACCTTGTACTGAAATGCTCGACCCTCAAAAATAAACCACAGAAGGGGTCTGTGTCAAGGCAAGATCAAAACATGAAAGCACACGTCCTTCAGATTGATGGCTGCGAACCAATCCTGGGGGCCGAATGCATGTTATGATGCACTTCAGGGTGAGCATTTTAAACAGCAGCCTAAGAAGGGACTGGTTCAAAGCTTGTAGATCCAGGATGGGTCTCAACCCACTGCTCTTTTTGGGCATGATGAAGTAAGGACTGTAAAACCCTGACCTCATCTTGGCTGGAGGGACATGCACGATTACGTCCTTCGCCAGTAGGACAGCAACCTCCGCACACAGGACTGCGGCATCCCTGTCCGAGCGGACAGTGGTGTAACGAATGCCTCTGTATCTGGGCGGGCACCTGCCAAACTGAATCGCATAGCCGATATATTTATATTTTAGTACACAACATTTCACTGCATAGACATATTATATGTTAATTGCTTAAAAATTAGAAAAGGTGCTTATATTTGCATACATTCATTGGTTCATACATTTGTTCTAATGTCTAAATTTATCTTATGTCTCTGGATGGGTGTTGAGTGTCATGTAAGGTCACAAGAAAAAACTATTAGTGAGGAGATATTTGGATGCTGATCAGACGTCGATGCTCTTGTTTGTTCAGAAACACACAACTGGTGAAATTTGCCTGAGGTGATGGTGATTGATCGAGTTCATGCAGAGCATATTATGATTGATTTTCAGATGAGACGATTCAGTGCCTGTCCTCATTTATCATTTTTAGTTAAGTCTTTTAGCAGACAAAAATCCTCAAATGAGTCAGTACAGTAAAAGAAGCTATAAAATAAATTAAAAATAAAATAAAATCTGTGTGGATTTTTTGTTTTTGAGTGTCATATATATGTATATTGAGAATAAGAAGAAAACACAGCTCAGTTTGATTCAAAGTTTGATATTATTGACCCGTTAGCAAAAATTGAAAACCAAGTAAAACTTGCAATTTGGTGCAGATGCAAAAACATACAGTACAACAAACAAATTATAGTGATGATGTGTATATTCCAGTTCTGCAATTTTATTTTAACAATATTATGTAAATATTATAATTATCCTCCATATAGGTGAATCTGACAAAATCACATCTAGATCATATTTCACTCCAGAATCAAAGGGAAAATAATACTTTTTGCACAATTAAGCAAAAATAATAGGCAAAAAATATATATATAGATGATATCAGTGCAAAGCATTTTACTGCATATATTGTATAGTTTATATATTCCAGTTATGCAGTCCTATTTTTAACATTAGAATTGAATTATTATATAAATTTAAAAGAATAAAATGTATATATATATATATATATGTATGTGTGTGTGTGTATTTACATTTTAAATTATTTAATTATTATTATTATTTATTTATATTTGATTTATTTTGCATTATTTTTTGACAATTTATATTGCCAAAAAGTAAGATAAAACTTTAAAGATCCTGAGGATTACTTTTGAGATGCGCTGATTCTTCTAGAAAATGATTGATGGAGAATCAAGTAAAGCTGAGCTGCTTCAGTTCAGTAAGAGTTCATCTGGAGATATGACTGCAGTTATTCTGACGCTTACTTGATCAAAAACAGTACAGATTTGACATGAGAAGTGTTTCTATTTTTACATTTCTACTGGATAAAGATAGAGAAGGATAAAAGTTTGAGGCTTAATAAAATGTGACAGTAGCTTTATAAAGCTCTCTTTATGGGTTTTTCCGTCCCACAGGTCTGGGAAATCCAATATACAGGGAATCATGTGGTCTCCTTCATTGACCCGCAGCAGTATTGATACACTCACTATAGCCAGTTAAATGTGCATTGGTGACTATCCAGACTCGCTCTACAGTACGAGTATGTAAGAGGAGGCTCTCGGTCTCAGGTTAAAAAGTGTTTCTGAGCTGCATCTGGAAAGGGCGTGTCCTCCGGAGTCTGATTGACAGCTCTGAGCTTGTCTTCAGTCTGTGGTGCTTTCTCAGAGCCAGCTCATGGCTCTTCTCTGGCGTTATGATTGCACAGACTCTTGTTTCCAGCAGGTCTTCGGAATGTTCCAGAGGAAGAAGAAGAAGAGGAGGCTGGAGATCTCGGCTCCCAGGAACTTCGAGCACAGGGTGCACACATCCTTCGACCCGGTGCAGGGCTGTTTCGTGGGTCTGCCGTCTCAATGGCAAAGCCTCATAGACACGCTCCGGAGACCCAAACCTGTGGTGGATCCCTCCAGCATCACACAGGTGCAGCTCAAACCACAGAAGGTACAGCTCCTTCAATCTCTGGCAGGCTCGTATTTCTTTTAAAGATAATATTAATAACAATATTGTTATGCTTATATTTGCTAAATGCATGCAGTCATGTTATGGTTTATTGTATTTAGAGATAAACCTAAGTATGAATTTTACATAAATGAAATGGGAAAACTGCAGCTCTCACAGCACAGCAAGGAAAAAACAAATAAACTGCATTTTATTTTGCTGTGAGCTGTGATTGAGGTATACTCCTAGCAGCAGCTGCTGTAAAGCCTTTACAAACGTCACACACAGACAGGACTTTTCCCTGAGAAAGTGTTTCAGGTTCATGTGTGCAGCTCTGGTTGTAAATACTCTGTTAAACAGGTTCTGTAGAGGGAGGTTTAGTTTATATCTAAGCCAACGTCTTTGTCACATTTCCCCAGGCTTCTCACGTATCAGAAACACTATTCAAATTTGACACGAAGCGTTTCTATCCCCTAATTATGACCTGACAGACCTGCTCAGCACTGCTCTTATATAATGATTTCAGCAGCAGCATCATAGTGCTTCCTTGTTCAATATTTCAAATTTAGTGGAACTATTTTAATGACAATTAAGCAAAAAAATGATTCCAGCAACACATTTTTAACATTAATATGTATTTTTAAAATGTTCACTAGGTAGGTGAAAGATTTGCAGAAAATAAAGAAAAAATAAGAAAAAAAAAATTATCAAGAAAGGCTCTTTTTTTGCATAATTTTTATTATACTTTTTGGATTATTTCCTAAAGTTATTGGTATTATTTTCATTGAAATAAAAAAAAACATCAGGCAGAAAATGAAAGAAAAAAAGGGAAAACAATAGTGTATACAATAATAATAACAATAGTTATTATTATTATTTAATTATTTGTTTATTTTTACAGTCCTAATCCCCTAATTAAATATAAAATATTGACCGCTGTTAATCAAACTGTCTTAAGTTATCTGACTGTAATTGCATGAGTGATAAAGCACCATGATCACCTAAGTGGCATGTCTTCATTCCCGCTGGCTAAAGTTTCTCAGTTTTCCGAGCAGGAATGTGAAGAACAATGTGTTTTTCATCTGCACTTTTGTAATTAAAGCTGTCATGCGTTTTACATACGCATTATATAATCACATATGACACTGATCTGAGTGTGCAGCTGATCCATGACAATACAAAAAGTAAAACATGTAACATCCTAAGTTCATTTAAGATCAGGATGAGTTTGTTTCAGATCCGGAGAAATGTCTCTTGCAACTAATCCAGCAATAAGGCGCTTTTTATATTTAAAGGATGAGTCTCCTGTTGTCTCTCACATGAAAATACAGACACATATTTCTTTAGAGCTGTTTTGTAAACGCTGCTTGATCTGATTCAGACCAGAACACTTTTTCACTGGAAGAAGAGTTATTATGGACTCAGATTTGAGTTAAAATGTTTTAATGCTGGATGAGTTTGATCTTTTGTCTCCTCCAGATGTTAACTGATGGACTGGAGTGCTGTGAATTATTGTGATGTTTTTACCAGTTGTTTGGACTCTCATTCTGACGGCACCCATTCACATCCATTGCTGAGGGACTAATGTTACATTTGTGTCAGTGCAGTAATTTTTTTTCAAATAGAGTCATTTCTAATATCAAGTTGTATTCTCTCTTCCAGAGGATCGTTCGTGGCAGTTTCATTGGACACGAGGACTATATTTCTGCGGCGATCGCTCAGATGAATCGTCTCTCTGTAACAAGCTCGAACTCATTAAGGAGAACCAGTCCATCTTTAAGGAAACGAGCCCAGTCTCTGGGCCGTCTGGGTGAGGTAGCTGAAGGAGAGACATATGAGTATCAGGAGTTGAACGAGGTCAGTCGGAGGAGTGGTCAGCCCGGGTCAGACTGGCTCTGGAGATCTCGACAGGTCCAGAGCGAGAGCGGGAGCCCGCGCCCCGAAACCAAGAACAGCAGCATAACCTCTGAGTCACGGCCCAGAGCCAAGTCCATGTTTATGGGACAGCCAGTGCTGATGCCGCGGGACATTCTGCTCTCTCCTAGAGCTGCTCCTGAAGGGCCTGCTGCTGATAAAACAGACAGTAAACCCAGCCAGAGACCCGTGTCGTGTCTCTTCAGCCCCTTCAGAGAAAACACCAGAGCCCAAGATCAGCCCAAGATAGACACGCCAAGGAGACCTCAGTCCACATATAACTACAAGGTAACAAACACATAAAAATTATAAAAATATTTTTTCCAGCATTTCTATTAGGTTATGTGTATAGTAGTCAACATTGGAAATGGATCAAAAACATTCAGCTTTGATAATCCACTTCAAATGTCGTCTACTGTGTATGTACAGTATGTGTATATATATATATATATATATACTGTATATCAAATGTGATAACAACAAAATCATGATTTTTGAAAATTTAAATTTTATGTTTTAAGAAATTTAATTTTAAGAAATTTTAAGTTAAGTCTGTTTCTGCAAATAAACTCCACACACACACACATACACACACATATATACAGTGCCCTCCACTAATATTGGCACCCTTGGTAAATATAAGTAAAGGTGTCTTGGGAAAATAAATCTACATTGTTTATACTTTTGATGTTTCATTCAAACAATTTATGAAATTCTTACCTATCATTGAAGTAAAACAATTGGAAATGGGTAAAAAAAAAAAGATTAAATAATGATGAAATGTTTTTCTTCTATACATGTTGGCCAGAATTACTGGCACCCAATTATTGTTACATCCTTTTCCCAAGATAACAGCTGGGCAGTTTTCTCCTGTAATGCCTAAAGAGTTTGGAGAACACCTGATAAGAGAAAAGAGACCATTCCTTCATCCAGAATCACTTCAGACCCTTTAGATTACCAACTCCATGATGGTTCTCCTCTTTAATTCTCCTCACTCAGGGTTCAGGTTAGAGGACTGGGACAGTCATGACAAAAGCTTCATTTTGTGCTCAGTGACTAATTCTTGTGTTTATTTTGATGTTTGTGTTTGGATTATTGTCCCAATAAAAGATCCAACCATGGCCCATTATAAGATCTAACAGTCAGTCAATACTTCTTCATTGTACACATGGAGTAATTTTATCTCTGTTTTTACCAAACCCATATTGAGTGATTGCTGCTAAAAATCTAATCTTTTAGCTTTATCTGATCATAGAAGCCAGTTCCATTTGTAGTTTCACTCCTGTCTGACAACGGAATATACTGGAGTTTGTTTTTGGATGAGCGAGGAAACCCTCCCAAGCAACACGTGCTGATTTAGGGGCTGTTTGACTATTTTTTTAAAGGTTTTCTGACCCCAAGACAATTTTCTGCAATTCTCTAGCTGTGGTCCTTAAAGAGTCTTTAGCCACTCAAACTCTACTCCTCGGCATGTTGGGACCAGGGGCATAGCAGCCAATTTAATAGTGGGGGGGCGGTATGGTGATGTGATCCGAAGGTGTTCATACAGTATAATAATCTCTGAATAGAAAAACAGTGGGCATTTTACAGCATCAAAGAATTGAACATGCACTGAATTCTGCGCAACATGATTAAGTAATGTACACAAGTAATGTTCTGTTGTCTTTTGACATTAAATCATAATAACATGGTAACGTGTGGTTCGTGTCATCACAACATTCTGTAACACATACTCAAAATATTGTATTAAAAAAATTAAAATATTAATTAATTAAATTAAAATTAATTAATTAAAATATTATTAAAATATTAAAAAATATATCAAAAAAGTGCGGGGGATAGAATCACATATTTCTAAAAGTGAGGGGGATGTGTGTCTCCCCATCCCCCCCGGTTGCTACGCCTCTGGTTAGGACAATATTGACTTTAACAACATCAAAGTCATGGGTTCCGTTCCCAGGGAATACATAAAGTCAAATATATACTAATACTAATAATGCAAACTGTGTGTATGTATGTATGTAGATACTGTATTTGTTGTTTGTTTTCAAAGCTCACTATATTCTATCTTATTACTGCATTACATTTTAATTCAAATTTGAAATATCATTATATTCTATATTTTATTATGATTAAAAACATTCATTTTTATGCATGTTTTTTTTGTTTTCATTTTTGAGTTAGCTGCAAAAAAAAGCATTTCTAATTTTCATGAAAAGTTATCATGTAATATTTATGTTGTATATCATTTAATTAATTATGTACATTTTATTTTAAGAATTTATTATAAATATTTCTGTAGTTTTAGTTACCATTAGTATCACAATATTGTTCCAGTGTAATCAGCTACTATTTCTCGATATGTGATATACACCATATTTTTCCTTGAATACAGGTTAAATGAACTCCTCATACATACATACATATATATATATATATATATTGTTGCTGTAGTTCTATATTTTAGTTAACATCACCAACACTGCAGAGATGTTGTTGATAAAGCTTTGAATTCCTTTAATATTTTTCTAGAGTAATAAGCCACTTTCCACATGTGTCTAAAGAGCTTAAAACACTTCACCTTTTTCTGTAATGCAGGTAAATTCAGCAAGTTTTCCAGTCACTTCTAAACCCAACGGCACCAGTAGTCCTAAAGCAGCCATCCATCGAAACACGCAGTGTTCCACCCGAGACCTGACGTCCCCTGAGACTCTGGCCCCGGCCCCTCTGATCCAGGACAGCCCGTCTCAGCCCAGACCAGCTCCAACCGGCTCGCCCGCGGCCCCCAGAGGAGCCCAGTCCCCCAGCCTCAGAGCGGCCCCGACGCCCGGCGTCGGCCCTGAGACACCTGGACTCACCCACCAGCAGTTCAGGGCTGCGCTGCAGACAGTGGTGGACCCCGGAGACCCTCGCTTGTCTCTGGAGAACTTCGTAAAGATCGGCGAGGGCTCCACGGGTGTGGTATGCATCGCTCGAGAGAAGAGCAGCGGGCGGCAGGTGGCTGTTAAGATGATGGACCTCCGCAAGCAGCAGAGGAGAGAGCTGCTCTTCAATGAAGTATGTCTTTCACTGCACATTCAGGGCCTGATTCACTTAACAGTTATGAAACAGCACAGATGTCAGCGTAGTCACAAATAACAAGAGCCAATGCTCAGGTGCTGGGGACACATAAACTGACAAACATGGACATATGTATGAATATATATATTTTGTATATATATATATATATATATGAAACTCCTAAAAATGCATATTAAAATAAGGTCAGGAGCAAAATTATCAACTGTTTATACACACTGACGTATATTGCAGCGACAATATATACATACACAAATAAATATACATAATTTTATTTAAATGTTTAAATTTATATATAGTACTAAAAATATAAATTTAAAATATATATGAATTTTATAAGCAAAAAACATTTAGGTTATGCGACAAACTAGACAATAATTAAAAATAGAATATATAATTCTTACATTTATTTTTACCAGTTGCCAAAGCATCATTTACTACATCATTTACAAGTCCTTAAATAGCTAAATTAAAAGGTAATGTGAACTATAGTCATATTTACAAAAAAAACCCAATGCAACAAAATTACTAATACTTAATCATTTCAAATGAAATTTTTAACATGAATTAAATATATTTACACAAACTATAACAGTATATCAGTTATACTAAAATACGTTGTAGGTATGTTATTTATCATTTTATATATTTTAAATTAATTTATATATTTATTAAATAGTGTGTGTGTGCGTGTAAATATTATGTAAAAACTAATAAAAAGTTTAACTTGACTTGAAATTGTAATGAAAATGAAAAATATAAATAAAATGCAATATTGGTAATAAAACTGTTTTTAATTATAACACATAATATTATTTTTAATATATTTATATGTACACACAAAATTGTTCTCTTGCTCCTGTATCTATAGTATTAATGTAATAAAAGCTTTTTTGCGATATGTTTGCACACAGGTGGTTATAATGAGAGATTACAGGCATAAGAACGTGGTGGAGATGTATAAGAGTGCTTTGGTGGGTGAAGAGCTCTGGGTCATCATGGAGTACCTGCAGGGAGGCGCTCTGACCAACATTGTCTCAGAAACCAGGTCAGAAACTGTTTTTCAGTGATTCCTCAGATTACATAGTGGTGATGAGAGGTGTGCTGGGCTTTACTGATCAGAGGAACATCAGTCCATGGAAACTTTGGCTGCTCCGAAGTGAAATTTAAATGAATTTTCAGCATCAGCATCAATTTTCTGCTTAAGAAACATTTATGATTATTATCAATGTTTAAACACTAGTATTAACTGTGATACATTTAATTTTTTTCAGGATTGACAGATGAATATAATGTAAAAAAAAACAGCATTTATTTGAAATAGAAATCTAGTCTTTTTCTTCTTTTGAAAGCGTTATAATGGCCTTGTGTGTATGTGTTCAGGCTGACGGAGGAGCAGATTGCGACTGTGTGTGAAGCTGTTCTTCAGGCTCTGTGTTATCTTCACTCCCAGGGCGTCATTCACAGAGACATCAAGAGCGACTCAATCTTACTGACTCTGGACGGACGGGTGAGACACACACATTCTGACCACTGCTAATCACACACCACAAGTCTTCATTCCCATCTCTTCTCAGCTGTGCACTTTTCCACTGCACTGACATATACATAGCGTGTCAGTTGGAAATATCAGTTTCCAAACATTATTTTTGTCATTAATTGTAATAATGCAGTGAGATTATTGTCTGACAACAGCCAGTGCTCCACACAGAGATCTGATCTGATCATCATCCAGTCTGTCTGGAATCACATGAAGAAACAGAACAAACTGAGACAGACTCAATCCAGAAGAACTGTGAGAATATCTCCAAGATGAAGAAAAAAATCTACCTGGAAAACGTCTAGGTTACGAACGTAACCAACATTCCTTGAAGGAGGGAATGGAGACGTTACATATGGGAACTCGCCAGAGAGACCAATTGCCTTTGAGCTTTAAACAAAAGGCCAATGAATATTGGCGTGCACTTGATTGCGCTCAGGTGCACCTCATCACTGTGTGAGTATAAGAGGGCACGAGCGGAATGCACATGCAGGTTTTCGCTGAAGAGCCAAGCCGGCGTCAGCGCAACCTCAGAGTCGTCGCAGGAGAAAGTTTAACGTCTCCGTTCCCTCCTTCAGGGAACGTGGGTTACGTTCGTAACCTAGACGTTACCCTTTCAGTCGAATCACTTTGACGTTACATATGGTAACACCCATGGAACAGGCAACGACTCTGGGGCTGCATTACGCAGAGACCCCCTGCCAACAGGCGAGATCTACTTTTCAAGTTCGTCAGCAGAGGATCTACACGTAACCTTCCCAACCCTTGCTTTCAGTGGTGCTGAAGCAGGTGGTAGAGGGGGCGGAGCACATGAGTTAACACACAGTTCTAGCATGTCGAATAAGAAATACAATATATCGATAAGATTATGGATATAATTGCAGGGAAACACAGCCTTCTGGTTGACTGTGGAGGTTTTTTGCCACACCTCTGGGCAAAGGAGACCTAGAGGAAGAACAGCCGGAGCTACTCCACTCTAGGTACAACTGTGGAGCAGGGAGGACTCAGGTTCCCGCAGTTAAGGAAACACTGTGAGAAAATAGAGCACGGATCCCGTAGGAGTGGCGCAGCAAGCCGGCACCAGCCGGTTCTCTCACTCACCTGCTGTCCTCTTGAGGACGTGAGAAAACAGCTTCTAGCAGAGGTCTTTTTCTGTAAAACCTAGCGAAGGTGGCGGTGTCGCCCCGGCCTGAAGCTCCTCCCATGGCAGAGCTTGCAGGTTCCTACCTAATCGTGAAGACACAGTAGGAACCCTGGGCACAGCTGGCCAGGGCTTCAGCTGTACCAAGCTCAAGAAACTCTATGTAGACAGAGACCGTTTGTGGGTCTCCTATCCTCTTTAAAAGAGACCAGCGCATTGAAAGGACCAGTTATTTTTGTTCTATATCTGCTTTCTGAAGGGGCTCGAAGGGAGCGTGCTGCAGGCCATATAGGGCGACAGCAAGATTCCAAGAGGGTGAGAGATGTGGTTTGGGGGGTTTTTCTTTTTTCTTCATCAACCTGGCGCACACCTCTAGGAAACCGAACGATGAGTAGGTGCTTACCGAGGGGCGCGGCCTCCACTGCATTGTGAAATGCGGCTGTGACAGTGACATACACTTTGAGAGAAGAAGGGGACAGCCTGCGCTTCAAATTCTCTTGCAGGAAAGAAAGCACAACTGCAATCGTTGCATCTCTGAGTGCCCTCTCTTTCGTGAGAGGAGCATTAGTTAACAACAGACTCATCTCGGCACATAAGCCAGCCTCGTAGAGGGGGCTTACCACTTAGGAGATGATCTCTATGACAGCATTGAAACGCCGGAGAAGTCTGTCACATCCCGTGGGATGCGGGGGTGCCAAAGGTGCCCAATCCCCTGAGAAGAAGTTTCCAGCGCGCAGCGAAAAAAAAATTTCTGCTTGACTGATGGCGGGCAAGTTGTGACATCAGCATGGCTGTTTGGACGGACTGAGTGTAGCGAATGCTGTGGTGTGTGCGCCTGGCGAACTGAATCACATAGCCAAGGCGTACCGTCCGTATCAACCACTGCGAGGAGCTGAGAAGTGCTATGCGGGTTTCCCGCCGAGTCGCTGGGGAATCACGGGACATTGACCGCCGTGCCAGCAGTGTGTATGGGGACAGGGGCAGCGACTGTGAGTCTGGCCGCATTGAGCAGCGCTTACCTGCCTCCCTGGATCCCGTGCTGGCAAAGCAGTGCCCTGGGTCTGCATCTGAAGAGACAAAAAAAACATTTGGGAGGTGATGAGAATTTATTTATTTTTTTTTAAGACATGCTCTTTCCGTATACACAGAAGCTCCCTGCCCTCTTCCGGGAGTGGGGATGGAGATGCCATTGACGTCGCCCAAAGAGTAGTCCTCATCACCTCCGGGCTGCCTGTGTCAGGAACGCACCTGGGCCCCGAGCAGCAGGCGGCGCCCCTCACCCGCGGCCAGCTCAACAACGGGCAGCCGGTTGGGCATCTAGTGCCTCGGCGGTGGTCGGAGCAGGATTACTGGGTGCCGCGGGGGGACGCCCTCGGTGACGAGCAGATGGAGGCTGTGCACTTGGAAATGAGCTGGCCGGCCAAGGCAGGATGTGAGACACCGTCTCCGTCTGCTCCTGAACTGTGGAGAACTCCTGGGCCAAGTCCTTGACAGTGTCATCAAACAGGGGATGTGGAGAAAGCGAGCTCTCTCGGCGTCCAGCACCTGCGTCAGATTCAGCCACTGAAGTCGCTCCTGGACCACGGTGGTGGACATCACCTGACCAAGGGCACGCGCTGCAACCTTCATCACTCGGAGAGCGAGTTCCTGCATAGCCCCCCTGGTCTGGCCCACTCTCGTGCAGGACTTGCAACACTTCAGCCTGGAGTGTTGCCAACGCGTGCGTGGCGGTGGCAGCCTGCCCAGCGGCATAGTAAGCCTCGCCCGTCAGAGCGGACGATAACTCACATGGCGTGGATGGAAGAAGCGGCTGGTCACAACAGGCAGAGGCACCACGTGGGAACAAGTGCACCACAACCGCGCTCTCCACCTGAGGGATCGCCGCATACCCCCTCGCCACGATCTGGTAAGCTCTTCGTGCACCTCTGGGAAGAATGGCACTGGTAGAGAGCTGGAAGTCCCCCAGGCACCTCGCCTCAGCGCGGGAAGGACGCGAGGGGAGCCGTCTCGCGAACGAGAGGCGGGACTTCAGTGTAGCCATGGTCATACACGCGAGACAACGATCATGTCCGTCCAAAGAGGTGAGGAAACTCCACATCCAGAAATGTACGGTGGGTTTGACATTCCGAAGAATGCTTCACCAACCATGGGAAATACGCCTTTTCTCCCTGTTGCCTAAGGAAGACCTAACGCGGCAAATCCGTGCACTCAGAGGTCTTTTGCTTCATCTTGGAGTTCTTCTGGATTGAGTCTGTCTCAGTTTGTCTCTGTCTATTTCTTCATGTGATTCCAGACAGACTGGATGATGATCAGATCAGATCTCTGTGTGGAGCACTGGCTGTGACAATAATCTCACTGCATTATTATAATTAATGACAAAAATAATGTTTGGAAATGTAAACTTATATTTCCAACTGACACACTACCGCAAAAGATAGAAATAATCGACTTAAAACCAGTTATTGTTGGTGCAAATACTAGTGGCCTAAGACTTTTGCCCACTACTACTTATTAATATTCAAACATTTAAAATATGAATAAAAACCTCAGAATTATACTAAAATAGCTTTATTTCCCTAATCCCTATTACTGATGAAGCACATGTGTTTGATGTGTAGTAGAGTTAATGGGGATTAGAGACGCCATTGATTTGAGGTTCAGGAAGCTGAGAAACATCTGACCAGAGCTGATGTGTGTTTAACAGGTCAAACTGTCTGACTTCGGGTTCTGCGCTCAGATCAGCAAAGACATCCCAAAGAGAAAGTCGTTAGTCGGGACTCCGTACTGGATGGCTCCGGAGGTGGTCTCAAAGACGCCGTATGGCACCGAGGTAAAGACATCATCAGTAACGCTCATTTCAGCAGAACCTTTTAATGGAAGTGATTATATAATATTTGCATAGAGATAAAGGTGTGTTCACTTTACTGGATGTTAAATTGAACAGTGGTAGAAATCTCAGATGAAAAAAATAACATGACTGATCTAACATTGCTGCATTCAAGGAAGGTTTGGAAAGCCCGACTAATTTGGCATTAATAGTGATATTAATAAGTATTGATAAATACAATAATAAAACTGGCAGAAACTGTCATGTTCCGTGTCTGTCTCTGTCTGTGTGTAAGTTCTATCTTGGTATGTTCCGTTGTTCCCCCCTGTCATTTTGTACCGTTTGGTTTAGTCTTGTCCATATATGGTCTTTCCTGTCTTGATTAGTCATTTGTATCACCTGTGAACCCTTAGCTGTCTCCACCCCCATCGTTTAGTTCAGTGTATTTAAAGCCCTTGTCTTTCAGTGTTTCCTTGTGTTATGTTAAAGTTTCATGTTGTTGTGTTACGCTGGTGTTTTCGTGCGTTTGCTGCCTCGTCAGCCTTTGTTTTCATGTTCCGTGTAACATAATCATACTGCCTTTTTTCAGAAATGATATCTTAAGAGATTGTTGGGGAATGACCTTCCACTTTCACCAACTTTAGGAGACTAAAAATGATATGTTTTCCATCCCTAGAAACAATACATGTTTCTTTGCTGTTACCATGTAGTTATGAATTTCTGAATTGGCAAAAAAAAAAAAAAATTGGGGGAATTTATTTTTTTTTATTATTTTTTTAGTTATACAAAACTTGATGGAACATTCTGTTTTAGAATTCCTGCAAACATTATGTGACAGTTACTTTTTGTAACTTGTTCTCTGAATGTTCTCTAAAAGTCCTGAGACAAGTAGCAATATTATAAAAAAAAAAAAAAAAAGTTAAAGTAACATTAACGTTTCAGGGAAAAACAGTCAATGAATGATGTGTAAATAGTTATAGTTTCCCAAAGCCTTGTGAAACCTGTGTTTATTTATATGTGACCCTGGAACACAACAGCAGTCATCAGCAGCAGTGGTCTATTTGTAGCAATAGATGTTTTTTCTTTTATGCCAAAACTGAACAATTAGGATATTGAGTAAAAATCATGTGCCATTAAGATATTTTGTAAATATCCTGCCATAAATATCTAAAAACTTATTTTTGATTAGTAATATGCATTGCTAAGAACTTCATTTGGACAACTTTAAAGGTGATTTTGTCAATAGGTGTTTCTTGCCCCTTAGATTACAGGTTTTCAGGTAGTTGTATCTCAACCAAATATTGTCCTGTCCTAACAAACCATACATCAATGGAAAGATTATTTATTTATCTTTCAGATAATGCATAAATATAAATTTCCAAAATTTGACCCTTATGACCAGTGGTGGGGGTAACTACTCACGTTACTGTAACTAAGTAGTTTTTTTTTTGCAAAAAGTAGTTTTTTAACTAGTGTGTTTAGTTCTAACACACACAAATGAACTGTCCTCTCACTCCTGTTTTGCTTGTGCGCCCTCAGACTGTGTGCAGTCTCCATATCCATATAGTCGCTTTTAAAATAGAACTGTAAGTGAAAGTCTTTCAATCAAACTTAAATTTCTTTACAATGTAAGTATGCTAGAAATGTTTTGGAATGGGATATGTGTATGATTTGTACGTATAAATATCCTAAACTGCATTACTACATTAGGTCAAAGCCATCTCATATCACATCTCATCTAAAACAATATGAATGGCTCTTAAGTTAAATCGCTGCTGTTGTCATGTTTTGAATACCTCAACTAAATTGAGGACATTTGTTTTATCATTTTATTACTGTCTTTTTTTTGTAAATTCAATTCAGTTTGAAATCAAATTTGAAATTATTACTCCTTGTGCTGTATGATTTTGTGATAAAGTTAACTTGTAAAGTTACAAATACACAGAATGAGCAAATGTTTAAGAGAGATTTTTGTAATGGCAATTGATCAAAATGTATATATATATATATATATATATATAAAAGCCTTTATAACAAATATTGAGATATTAAAATATGTAAACGGCAGTATACATCATGTAGTAGTTTTTCCAATGGTACTGAAAATGTTTAAGCTTGTCATGAAATCAAAAATTACCCTACTTACTTTTTTTGTGCACTACTTACTTACTTTTTTAGTGCACATTAATGCACATGTGTAAATCTTCTAATGAACAGTTAAACTAAGTCAATACACTGGAAAAAACAAACAAACATAAAACTTAACTCTGAAACGCTGTCTGGCCATCTGGTATTTCATGCTATTTCAGTTTAATAAAGATGATAATTTTTCAATATTATATGACATTGTGGATGTAGATATTAGCACAGTTTAGCGTTCAGATATTCTTAACCACTATTATCTAACCATGCACTAAAACATAAGTCAGTAAAGTTTTTAGAGCTTTATATATGAAAACCTTTTTTTTGAAAAGTAACTAGTAACTAGTACTCAGAGTACTTTTTAGAAGAGTAATTCGTACTTTTACTTAATTACTGTTTTGACACCAGTACTTTTCAACAATGTAAAAGTAGTTGTAATTGAGTACAAATTTTAAGTACTCTTTCCACCACTGCTTATGACTGGGTTTGTGGTCCATGGTCACATATCTACTGCACATATTTTACAAACACATGTTTATTTTGTAATAGTTCAACAACAGTACAACAAGAGGGTCACTTTATTTTGATAGTCCATTTAGACATTCTACTAACTATAAGTAACTTTGTAACTACATGTCAACTAATTCACTTTAATCTACAGCTACATGTGTATAACTCTCAGAGTAGACTGTTAGGGTAGGTTTAGGGTTAGTAGAATAAGTCGACATATTCATGCAAAGTTTCTGATAGTCAGTATGGAGTATGTTGTGAACCCATCAAAATAAAGTGTTAGGAGGTATTAAGCAGACAGTCTACTAATACTCGAATGACTGCTAGTAGACATGTAGTTGACTTACTGTTACTTACTGTTAGTAGAATATCTAAAGTGGACCATCAGAATAAAGTGTTACCAAACAAACAGCTGTTCAGAGCTTCTCTGATGCTTCTACATCAACTTTATCTATACTTTGTAATTCTGGAAAGGTTGCGTTTGTTCTCCAGAATGAGGAATCTCCAGAAAAAGTGTAAGCTCCTGATGTTTTGTGTGTTTGTAGGTGGACATGTGGTCTCTGGGGATTATGGTGGTGGAGATGATCGATGGAGAACCTCCGTATTTTAGTGAGACGCCGATAGCAGCGATGAAGAGACTGAGAGATGAGCCGGCGCCAAGCGCCAGAAACATCAGCAGGGTAAGAACAGAAGTCACAACCAACTGGGTGTAATAAAATAACTAGAGCTGAAATAATAATAAATAGGGATGTAATGGTATTTTACATACCGTCGTACTATATTAAGTTTTTCCAAGAATGGTCGGTCGCATGACTCAATAAAACCATAGGTCTTCTGAAAAAAGTTTGCTCAGGCGAATGAAGAGAACGGGAGGTAGCGGGAACTACAATTTCCATCAGCCCAAGCGTGCCCATCATTCTTTGCGGACGGTTGTCAATATCAGTGTTGCCAACTTAGCGACTATTCAGACCCCCTTGGCGACATTTTTCCCTTAAAGCGACTAGCGACAAATCTAGAGACTTCTTGGACAAACCTCAGTGAGTCTCCGGTGCTGCCGCGCGAGCCCGAGCCCGAGCCCGAGCCCGAGCCCGAGCCCGAGCCCGAGCCCGAGCCCGAGCCCGAGCCCGAGCCCGAGCCCGAGC
>JAUMHI010000065.1:17231128-17268952 GCA_032359435.1 Enteromius unitaeniatus
ATATATATATATATATATATATATATATATATATGTGTGTGTACTGGGTATATACATATATATATATATATATCATATGAAAAATATTTAATTGTATTTACATGTACATTTTATATTCGGACAATTTTTAATATCTATATATATATATTTATAATTTATATAATTTATATATACTTAATAAATATACACAGTACATAAATATTTACTATGTAAACAAACTTTTATTTTAAATGTGATTAATCGCAAATAATCATTTGACGACACTAATTAAAATAAATTAAAGCTAGAAATAGAAAGAAAAAGACTCAATTATTTGAAACTAAACTTAAAATTTAAAATATAAAAATAAAAGCTAATTTATAATAATAATAATAAATACCATAATACAACACTGGCCCAGATCTGATTTTAATAAGAAAAAAAAAGGAAAATTCTTCTGGGGAAGTGTTTTGAATACAAAAAATGATGTTGCTATATAGATATCTGAAACACCAGGACAAGGTGCATGACATCATTAAGTAAGAGTAAACACTATGTAAAATCCACTAATCATATTTAAAAGAGTATAAAGATTAGGTGGAGAGGAAAACAAACATAGTGTGGAAGCTACAAAAAAACTCTGCAAATGGCACTTTAGAGGGTTAGAAAGATGTTGTACGGGGTGTGAAGGCACAACTTATTCCCATAATCCAACCGCCAAACAGCCACAAACAAAAACAAGATTCTGATCCCATATGTGTTAGAATTGTTGTTGAAGACAGATAAAGTAGCTCACTTGAATATGAGACAGCCTACTGACTAAATAAGCTTTCTGTTATTGAACAGATCATCCTGGAATGCTCAAATTTGTCAGTTCATCTCACTATCCATTTTTTGTCGGACGGTTTTATATAATTTTCTTAGTGATTTATGTTATATATATTATAATATTTCTAGTATTATTATTTTATCAAATAAATTACATTTTGGTGAGTCTTCTTAAAACTTTTTTTTAATTTACATTTTACATGTTATTCATTAAAACCTCTGTAAAAATATACATTTAGTACCTCCTCAGTTTTTTGGCCATGATCCTGGATATGATCATTAGCTAAATGAATTTGTTTAATGCAAATGCCACTTAATTTTAATTCTTAAAAATGCCACCAGCTTCATTTTGTTATATACCTAAAGCAAAATCATTCATATATCAACATATTTAAACATCCAAAACAACAAAGTTGTTAACTGCCTAGTTAACTTTAATTCTAAAGCTTTTGTAGCTTAAATGCTGAGACGTGACACTTGAAACACAGATCATCATCATACAGATAAAAGCAAGCAGCTTAAAAGCAAATTTAAAGCAAGCTTGAGAGAAGACACTCACAAACTCCTTCTGTCTTGTTGGCGGTGCGCGACCAGGCCACCTGTCGCGTCTCCATGATGACCTGCACGGTAAGCCTCTCCATCCTCTGCCTGAACACGGTCATCACTATCCCCATCTCAAGGTCCCGCTTAATGAGACTCTTTTTGTACTCGGTCAGATCTCCCTGCTGAATACGGCCCGCCATCGCTGCCTTCGGTCGCACACTGTCAAATACAAACGGAAATTACTTATTGCAGTCTGTGTGGCAGCAGGTAGCCTCGTGACACTTATGTTGTTACTGATAGCAAGTTTGCTTTATTAACAGTTGAATAACATGGCGAAAAATGTCTGTTCTTTGAATATCTAAACACGGCGGACTATCTCATATTCAAATACTCAAGATAATGCATGGACCAAATCGATCATTAAATAAATAGTCAATCCAGAAATGAAAATTCTGGCATTATTTACTCACCGTCACATCGTTTCAAAACTTTTATGACTTTCTTTCTTCTCTGGAACACAAAGGGAGACATAAAAAAAAAGTCTGTGTTTTCATTGTCCACTCGGAGGTTTGGACCCCAGTGTTTTTCATTATATGGACAAAAGTGCCTGAAACATTCTTTAAAAGAAAAAAGTATTGTATTCTACTTATGAAAGAAAGTCATACAAGTTTGGATTGACACGAAGATGAGTAATTAATACTTTTTAGGTAAACCTTTGCATTGATTATTACACGGATTATACAGTACAAAACAGAATTCGCTAGAACGAACGATCTTTTACATAAGTTTTGGGTTTAAAGAAGGACAATTCATTGAGACAACATTGTTAATATTGCAATTTCTCGATCATGCATGTGACCTGCCAGCTCTGATAATAGAAATATTCACCACCTAAAGAGGAATATGACAAGTTAGGCAGTTATCTGTGACTAAACAGTGCACCTTTTAGAGTTAGTTTTCCAAACTGGTGAACCATGGCAAGCAAAATAGATGTTTCATGTCTGGTTCCCCATAGAAGCCTATATTTGCATTGCAAATGAGTTGCTCAGTACGGTGGAAGTGTCCCAAAGCAAGTCCCTCTTTAAAAGTAAAGTATTAACCCAGTAAACTCAATGTGGTTTCCATTCAGAAACCTTTGTACATCACCCACACCCTGCATTCTTCCATTTTGAGCTTTCTGTGTGAGAGACAGAGAAACCACTCTCTTTCCTGACATTTAAACAAAAGCCAAGGTAAAACTTTAAATATCAAACCGAAAATCAATGTAGATCGACACGAATAAACACGAGATAAGAATTAACGAAGGTATGTTGTTCAACAGAGTAAGCAAAAGATCCTGCCACATCCGAGTTTGTCTTAACTCTGAGTACAATACGTAATTGTTATCATTAACAACAAAGAGGCTGTGGAGGCAGACCTGCTCTTGCAGAATTTACTTTTTTTTACCCCAATGAAACTGTATTGAACACTTTTGCACCTTAATTATTATGCATTTTTTTGCAAAATGTAACTTTCAAGTAACAGTTTTCCCATTAATGGCTTCGCATGTATAACGCGTTCTGTTTAGTTTAATAAAACTCATTAATACTCGTTTATATTTTACGTATTTTAGTAAGTTAAGCGTTTAAATGAAATATTTACACACATAAACAGCTACTGTAACACTGCGTAATGTGAACACCCGGTTAAATAAAAAATACTTACCCAAGTTTAGAGAAGAAAATCAATGACCACGTCGAAAAACACCTGCTGTAATCAAACTAATTCTCATTTTAAACACAAAAAAACAGCCTAATGCAGTGCTTTTTTTAAAAAAAATAAAAAATAAAATAAAATCTATGATCAGTCTAGTCACAATGTGGTCAGTTCCTCTATTCGCTAAACACAAGGAAGTGAAGAGAGCATTAAGAGAATAAAAAAAAAATCCGGAAGCAAAATTATCTATGCAAAATCCCCAGGGAAGAGAGCGCGATGTGTGCGCTACTCTGTCAGACTTTTGTGCCCTCCTGCAGATGTGAATTATACCAAAACCGCGACATCTTTATAGAGGAAAAGCACTTATTCAGTGACAAGTGTTGATCCAAAGTCATGTTGCATGTTGCCGTTAGACGTCATCATGACATCACGTCTTTTTCTCTCGCTTGGTGTTTTGTGTTCTGTAACATAATGACTCTGTCAAACTAAATGTGTGACTCTAAATGTAAACTGAATGCCCTAAAGCAGTTTAAAACTTAAAATAATATAAGCATACGTTCTAAATAAAGTATATGAAAGCACCTGTTTTTGGCTGCTGGGCGCTGGCTGGCAGAGGAAATGTGGTTGTCCGAAATTATTTTAATGATCTAGTACCCAAACGTCTGTTATTTCTTGAAACATGCGAAAAAGAAAACTATAAAGTCGCTTTCAGGCCCTGTGTGTTTCTTACTTTTCCAGTGCATTCCACTGTTTTGTGTTCAGTATGCATGAAAAGTTCACAGACAAGAAGGGGCAGTTGGGTTACATATATAACAAGTGTATTTCAAAACCAAAACCAAAACAACATGCATTACCATGGTCATTTACTTTAAATGTATAGCTCGCTTTTTTCCAAAAGAAAAGAAAAACTTACTTGCTATATACCTAAAGGTTTTTAATAATTGATGTTGTAGAGCAGACAACATTGTTTTAGGATTAAAAAATATGAATAACTTAAAACACCATAAGCATCTGCATATTTTATTGATACTGTGATGCATGCTGGGAACTAGGAAGATAGCAGGACTACACATTCTAGCAGTTCACTGCACAGAATCCAACCACTCTGAATTGACCGCAGTCTGAAAACACAAAAAAACAAGTAGAAATGGCAGAAATAAATCCAACAGATGAACACAAAACTGACATTTTTATAACCATGCTCTTTATTATGGTTCCCTGTCGACACTTCACTCGTACAGCATCTGCTAAGAAGCTATGGGATAAACTCCTTTTTTCCCCGTAACTGAAATGAATTAGGCAAGTGCTTTCCGGGGGAAGAATTATGTATTCATTTTCCATGAATGTGAATGATTCTTCCAATTTACAGATACTAAATTTATCAGTCAAGACAAATGCAAATGTATAACAACCAAATACTTGATGAGAAATGTAGACTTTAGTCACACATTGTCAATATTCAGCATTGAACAGTATTTTATAGAATGTCTTTGTATGCACATTTTAATATTTCACAGAAAGCAGGAAACCAGCTCCTGGATTTTGCATATTAACATAGAAACTACACAGTATAAACATATCAGTAAGTGGTTTGCAACAGTGTGGTATCTTCTGCTGTATATCTTTATTAGTGTAAAAGCACAAACCAAACACTGAAATGAAATACTGTTCGTTTGATTTTTCATATTTTTCCTTCCTCACTGTTCCTCATCCTCCTCAGGTTCTCTGAGGCCTTGGCTGTGCATGGTCTTCCCTGTCATTTCCATCATGGCCTGTACTTCAGGATCTGCATCTAGTATGCTCTTCTTCTTCTCATCCTGAAGGTCAACACACAAAAAAAAATTCAAATCAAAATGCTTATTTCGAACATACAAAATTCACTGTATTAACATTTCTATCAAAGACCTGCTCCTGTTCTTCAGGTGGCAGCCCAACGGCCCACACCTCCACGGTGTCCAGTTTGAAGTCCTCATCTCCTGAGAGTTGAGGACTGCCATATGTGGTGCAGCGTGGTCGAGCCCTACTGTGTCCATGTCCAAAGTCACAGTCCAACCACAAACCAAAATAGCCATGCTGACCACCCATACCCTAAAAGAAAAGACAATTAGTTTGTTTTTTTTGCTTCATAGTGTAATAAACTATTTTAAACATTGTTTAAAGGAAGAGTACACCCAAAAATGAAAATGTGCTAAAAATGTACTCACCCTAGGGCCACTCAAGATGTAAAAGAATTAGTTTTTTCATCTGAACAGATTTCCATTACTTTTTCACCAGTGGATCCTCTGAAGTAATGGGTGCCGTCTGAATGAGTGTCCAAACAGCTGATAAAGACATCACAATATTCCACAAGTAATCCACATGACTCCAGTCCATCAACTGATTTCTGAAAAGCTGCTGTTTGTAATAAACTAATCTCACATTAAGATGTTTTGACACTAACCCAATGCTTTCAGCTAAAATATGAGTCCTCTAATCATTATATTGCTTCCTCTTGGGAACCGACTCAACTGATTCAAGATAGAAATATGTACAGATTAAACACTGCTCTCAAGTAGAAAAAAAAGTATGCAACAGTTCTAAACAATTATGTCAGTGAATTTTGATGTGAAAGGGAACAGACATTTTTACTAAGTGCTATTAAAGCTAAGTGCTATTATGGATTATGGAAAGTTAAAACACCTTAATGATGGATTTGTTTCTTACAAACATGCAGATTTTCACTTTAAAAGAGGTGATCCTGGAGATCACTCTCATTCTGATGGCACCCGTTCACTGCAGAGGGTCTGCAATTGGTGTAATGCTGATTTTTTTTGCAGATCTGCTTCAAAAATAGAAACAAACTCTAAGGTCTAATGGTGAGATATTTTTTTTTGCAAATTTTCATTTTTGAGTGTTATTGCTTTAAAATGGATCTCACCAAGCCATTCGGCATAGTCTGCTGGCCCTGGTTCAAGTACATGTAATGATTGTTATAGCCTGTGCAGGTGAACACTCGCATGTGTGGAAAAACGGAGAAGAGGAAGCACCTGGAATCACCTAGTGTAAAAATAAGAAGAAACATTAATTGCCATGCATAACACTATACATGTTTCTTTCTTGCCAAACTCACCCTGAAACTGAGGTTTGAGCTCCCAGCTTTGAGATGCAAAGCCCCCGAAGATATGCCCTTTAGTGTCCTTTATCAAAATGACAGTGGGACCCCGACTTTTGCAGTTGCCCACCAGCCGGGTAAAGCTTTCCCCATGTATGTTTGTGGAGAACAGCAACCTCCAGGGGGCAGTGTGTCCAGCTGGCAGCTGAGGTGACAGGAACATCAGAAGAGGTATATTCAAGAGACAACATAGCTCACTCCAAGGAGCGCACTGACACGGAGGCAACAGAGTTGGGGGAGGACGGGAAGGTAAATCAACTCCTAGACCCTCAGCAATCAGGAGCTCCAAAAACATGCCCGTTGCTGGGATCCGAAACATCCAGTCTTCCAGACAAGAAATGTCACAGGTATTCCGTTCTATAAAAGCACGAAACACATACGAAACACATCAACACGAAACAATAACATATTGCCTGCCCATTTGTTGTGCTCACAGACCGGGGAAAAATTGCAAATTAAATTGCAAATTCATCATTTGTCACTAGGTCCTGCTTTTGGAGCATTAAAAGCAAATTTATTATTAAAATGTAGCAATCACTGGAAGGATTTGGAAAATTAATTGTTGATATAATTGCTTTGTAGTCGTTGGACAAATAAGGTAAAAATAAATGCATGTTCTAAGAGTTTATTGACCTTGCATTCATGTCAACCTGTTGTTTGGGACTGTCACGATTGAGACACGGGAAGGCGTTCGGATCCATTTGCAAAACGTTTAAAGTTCACACACACAGAGTAAAACAGAGGGCAGGGTTGATAACGGCAGACGGGCATATCAAAGGCAACAGCAAGAGAATAATCAGAGTTTGAGGCAAAGAACCAGGCGATGAGGCAAACAGAGTCCAGAGGGGCGAGGCTAGAGCGAGAATCCAAGAGCAGGGAGACAGAGAAACACAGAAAAACACCAAAAACACGGGAAAGCACGGAGGGCAATGAACAATGAACAAGATGGGCGGAGACATGAATGAACAACGGGACAACAGACAAGGTGAGCGGAGACAAGAGTTCATTGATAGAGTCTGGGCATGAAAACAGAGACATGAAACACAGAGAATCAGAGGGGTGCTTTGCTGGCGACTCCAGCTGAGCGTGACAGGGACTCCCAAAACCAAAATATGAACCTTTCATAACCCATAATTCCAGCACTTTAAATAATCTTTGCGACATGCTCTATTACATTTTAATATACATTATTCAAAAATATGCTTCTTTTTACACTTATTTTTCATTGTTACTTTTCATTTTGATTTTAATTTAAAACAGCATTTGTTCCAGGTACAAACCTGAAGGTTTTAATTCTGAGGTCAACTGTTCTGCCAGAAGTTTAACACCTTGAGGCTCATCACCCATGCGATCTGGTTGCCAAGCCCGCAGATGTCCCCTGTGGGCTAGAGTCTGCACTGCAGCTGAAGCCAGGTCTTCCAGAAACTATTCAATACATTTTTTATTTTTAATCCATATTACGATATCATAGCAGCAAGAATTATTTAGAAACTGAACTGAGATGCTTCACTGCTTCAAAACTAAGTTTTCTGGGATTAATTGGTGACCATGTCTCAAAAAATTAAGTGGTTTAATCCGACTGCTTATAGTTAACTAAAAGCATAACAAATAATAGAAATAAAGCTGGAATTACATGCATAAAATATTAGCTGAAAATCGTAAAATAATCTAATATTGTAATAATATATAAATACAGAATACTGTTACCGAAACACTATATATAACACTTTATAAAAACACTTTTTGTGGTACTTACACCTCTGATGTGCTCAGTTGTGGTAGCAGTTGTCCTTGCACCCTCTGCCATTGCCAAGACCAAAGGTGCACGTTCTTCTGCAGTTCCTCTAAGAATATCTGCCAAGAAGATCACCAGCTGCTCACGACTTATCCCATCACCAGGTGGCACTGGCACTCCTGGATCAATGCTGTGTATGCCCTGGAATACTCTGTTTATCATTGATTCTGAGGCCATCTTTCCCATTGTCATCTGCAACAAATAAAAGGAAAACTGAAAAATCCATATCCATGTATGTTACATGTTGGCGCAGACGTGCAATCTGAAAAATAGAAGTTTGAATGACTTGCATTTGCACTCTTTTGCCTTTTTAAAAGTAACATCAGACAACATTTAAATGGTTATCCAATAACAATACACAATTACTTATAACTGCCCCTTCCATGAGGAAGTATTTACTATATGTGGTAAATCAAAAAAATATGTGGCCATTTTCAAATATCAGTTCCCATGTGGTTTTTAAGTCATACAGTATTTTAATATAACTTGGATACTATTATATTATAATATATTTTTTTATATATTTTTTTAGCTACAAATTTCCGTAATTTTGGTGCATATTATATATATATATATATAAAAAATATTAAAATTATATAAAATTAAAAAAAAAAAAATATATATATATATATATATATATATATATATAATATCGAATATATATATATATATATATATATATAAATGTGGAGCTCAAGTCATTGTACGGATAGAAAGGTTGTGCAATTCCGTTTACAGTAGACCGATGTGCTCGGTGCACAGCAACTGTTTGTTTAGTAACAGGTCAGCCACTATTTCAGGGAGGTGCTATGCTAGTCGCTATTCCAGAAATCTGAGCTTACTCACAGACTGGATGGTTGCGCTTGCTGCTGCAACGGTGCTTGATGCGAAGCTGGAGCTGCTTCGCAATCTTTCGACCCCTCGTCTGGGCGTACGTACAAAAGGAAGAGCGTGACTGTTGCGAAAGTGGCTGCATTGACTGGAAACGCCCGTAGAAGAGTGGAAGTAAGTCCGCGCGTGAAAACCCGCCAACCTTCACGTTGAATGCTCTTCCTTGTACAGTCCATAATGCTGCTGTACTGGTACTTTCCTCCAACCCCATCGGCTTGGAGGCGGGATTTTACCACGTCCACCGGATACGTTGAAAGCCAAGACGCGATTCCTGACATGCCACCGGCGAATAGCAGCTTGGGGATCATGTACGGGTCCTCCGGCTCACACCCCAGCGATCGTGTCAGGAGGTCATACGCCAGGAAATAAACCCCGAACCCTGGTGTCTCTCGGATGAGAGTTGTCACCATTCCTCGGTTAACCCCACGCAAACCCTCGCGTTGGTAAATGCGAGCCAGACAGTCCAGGGAGTTTTTGTAGACCTTCCGAGAGGACGACTTCTTCTCGCCCGTTCCTTGCATCTGCATTCGGGTCTTGGCCAGTTCCATCGGGCAGCAGATCACGCACTGGATGGCGCCGGCTGCCGCTCCGGCTAGAAACTGGTTCATGGGTGTATCCTCGCCCAACCTGCGCATGGTGTTGCCTTGAACACCAAAGACAATGGCGTTGATGAACGTCAGGCCCATCATGGGCGACCCAATGCCTTTATAAAGGCCAAGCATCTGCGGATGAAGTGAAACAAAGTGATCCAAGGTGCATTTGTTTACTTGCATGTATGTGACCCAGGAGTCATCAGTAGCACAGGTACATTTGAAGTGATAGCCATATATATTTTTTTCTTTTATGCCAAAAAATCATTAGGAGATTACGTAAAGGTCATGTTTCAGGAAGATGTTTCGTAAATTTTCTGGTGTCTTCATTTTTGATTCGAAAAAAGCATTGCAAAGAACTTAATTTGGACAACTTTAAAGATGATTTTTTCAATATTTTGTTTGTTTTACACCCTTAGATTCCAGACTTTCAAATAGTTTTATCTCAAACAAATATTGTTCTATCCTATTAAACCATACAATAATGGAAATATTATTTATTCAGCTTTCAGATGATGCATAAAAAGTGTAAAAAAAAAAGAATAAAAACTGACCCTTGCTACTGGTTTTGTGCTCCAGGGTCACATATGCACAAATATCAAAGGCAGCAACAGAGGAGTTGTACATTTATCATTTTATGCCATAGCATTAAAAAAAAAAAGTATTAAAGAATAAAATGCATATGCAACTATACTTCAATTAATTATATGCAAGAATCGAACAATATTTTAACAAACTATAATAGGTAACTAATAATATATAATGCATTTAAATAAAAAGAATAATTTATTAGTGTGAAGTAATTAATATAAAATAGTAATATGAAGTCAAATACAAGATGGTTAAAATATTAATTCAAATATTAGAGTAAAAAATAAGTATTCATATAGTTTCACGTTAAATAATATTATCATTCAAGTTTGTGTCTGAAAATGATTGTCATGATCAGGTGATCATATGAATGAACATTTTTGTAAGCTTTGTATATTTAGCATATTGTAATAAAAATAAACAACTAAAATTCATTTGTGTGATTTTTTAAAATATAGAGATACGACTTTGTAGGATTCATATTTAAAAATGTATCCGTACATTGTTGAAATGTTTACACTGACTCAGGTCAGTCAAACAAGCTAAAAAATATAAATTATTAAATCAAAAATATCAATTATATCAACAGAAATATCAATTACATACACTCTTTATATCCTGATATATGATCCCAGGAGAAAATAAAAAAAAAAGTCAACTATTCTCAATATAAATACTCAATTGTAAGTCTTGTGTATTTGTGCATTAGTAATATACTTGCGTATTATTTTCGGGCATATATTATGTAATAGTTTTTTTTGCATCAAAAAGATTAAAAAGAAAATCTTAACTGCATCTTATTGCATGTCTCTTAAAATACTCAAGTATAATTAAATGTTTTGCGTGTGTAGGCTTGACATATTATCTGTACTTAAACTGAAAGTTCCTCAGTACTTCTGACACTCTTGACCACAACCGCAACTGAATGTGACCCAGATCGCAAGTTTTTCCCATGAAACTGATCTGGGTTTTAGTGCAAGTGTGTGTAAAAAAAGTAGTAATATAATTGGTTACTATTTTACTAAGTATAAAGTATTAAGTATAAAGAATAATTCTATAGTTAAAACCACTGAAGTTTCTACTCACTGACTCTTGACGTATGATGGACTGGAAACAGTGATAAGTCCCTCTGTAAAGTGGTTTATCCACACTCTGGACCTGAAGACGAACCTATAGGAGAGACGATCTGATTACTTCAAAACCATGAAGACACGAGCTCGCTCAGAAACACCGTTGTGGTCTAGTGGTTGAAGACTAGCACTGGCCGCAGCCTAGTTTTAAACCTTACAAGAAGTGATCCAATAACACATTTACAGTTATTCATTTAGAACAAAACCAACTATAAAATGTATATACCAGTAAAAAAATTTAATTAATAATAATAATAATAACAACAATAAGTAGTATATGATTAAAATATAAACATGAACAAAAATGGCATATTAAATGTGTATATTAAATGATTAAATCAACTTATTAAATGATATTATTCAATTAAATTATTAAATGAACTATATATATATATATATATATATATATAGTACTGTTAAGCGATTAAACACAATTAATCGCATTCCAAAATCCATATTTTTGATGAATATATCTTTATGTATATATTTATGTATTTTTATTATTACTATATAAATACACACATACTGTATAATTTATATTTGTATATTTTATAATATATATAAATATATTTAATATATAAACATTAAATATTTTTTCTTAAATACATGCACTAATATATATTCACAGTGTAAACACATTATGTAAATAAAACTTTTCAATCGTTTGACAGCACTATTACATATATTTATTTTTAATAAATACACAACACAAATATAAAAGGCACAATAAACTCGTAAGTTGATTTAATAATTTTTTAATAATTTAATTTTGAGCATAATTTTTTAATGTGGCTGTTTTTCATTAGAATAGCATTTATTTATTTTGGTCTGAATTTATATGTCCAGGTTTACAGCTTTACTTGATTGTGATCTCCACTATTTTTGTACAGTACAGCTCTCTATATATATATACACAGACAAAAATCATTCAAATACAAACTAACAGTTAATTGCATCACTACTTCTTATTAAGCCTGTGAGCAGAGGAGCAGTATGATTTATTTTCTCAAACTGATGAACTTAGCAACAGAAGTCATTTTAAGTCACAGGGTTCAGCATGAAACAGATAGCATGGAGTAAAGTATCACGACAGATAACAAGCTCGCTGCGTTAAACATCAGCCAAAAATAGCAATGATAACAGTGTGTTCGCTCATTTTAAGAGAAATCAACAGCCGGCTCAGGTGACAGATTTGCTCAAATTACGTGCAACGAAAGCACTTGCCCTCGAACAACATAAACTAACCTTAACTGTGTCGAAAGGATGTCCGACGAGGACCCCAGCAGCACCTGCCCAGAACAGAGAAGCAAGAGTTTAAAAGCATACATATACAACACTGTTTGCTTGATAAAAATGGTCACTTAATAAAACATTTTTCATTTTTATGCTCAGTTTACATCTCGTAATTCTGATCATTTTTTTCCTCTGAAAACATCTTGCAATTCTGAGTTTACCTGAGTTTGTCTCACAATTCTGAATTTTTTGAGTTTATGTTCTGCCATTCTGATTTTTTTTTTTTTTAAAGAGTGGGGAATTTCTTTTTTTTTTTAAATAAATATTATTTCAACATGCCTAGACAGCACAGCCACATCATGACCACATTTAGCACAGAATTTTGTGTAAAACTCAACTCTTATACGCACAGCTGTAAATGTACAACAGTGTAAATTCTAGGTTGTATTTGGTTGGATTTAGCCCACGACACAGTCAGTCATTCGCTGGCAATCATTGAAAGATGCTAATGTAGGACTGGAAACCTCACAGGAGATCTATCTCAGTATCTCACAGGGTATTACATATCAGTTACTGCTCCAGTCCAAAGAGACCAATGACGAATCCACATGTGCTCGGGCTGATGGGAGTCAGTCTGGACCGAAGGCGTTGGTCCATCCTGACCAATCAGAACAAGGCCCTTACTACAGACTCAGTTATCAGAGAGGGGCAGGAGCTGACTTGAGATGACAGTGATGTTATGTAAAACCAAAAAAACACATACATATAATAGAGCTACAGAGCAGGGCCAGGTCATATACAGAATATAATACAGTACTGTATATTTGCTGCTGATACAAAAACAAAAAAGTAATTCTGAGAGTCTCCAGAAAGATGTTTTAATAGCATGTCTGATTTATGTTAAATGTATTTACAAACTGGTGCACATAAAAACATTCAAATTAATTATTCCTTGAGAAAAACAGGCATGGAAAACATGCCTTGAATGTTTAAATAGACTGTTTTGTTTGCGTCTTTACAATAATTCTTTGTGGCATGTTTTATATATTAAAAATATATATTTTGATATTTTAGATCATTAAATAGCATTACTATTGTGTGTTTTAAAATGGCATGAAAAACATGCCCTGATTGTTTTTTTTTTAATCATTTTTAATATGTTATATATGCAGTATGCAAATAGTTATCATTGTTTATATATATATATATATATATATGTGTGTGTGTGTGTGTGTTTATGCATATTAGTATAAGTTGGAAAAAGCTATATTTAAGCTCTTGTTAATTTAAAACATTATAGGTGACAATATCTGATTATTAATTTATAAACTTAGTGAAATACAAACTGTGGCTTGTCCCCATGATGCTCTGGGCTCATAAAGACACCTGTGATTCACCTGTGAGTCTGTTATATGAAACACAAGCCATCATCAGGAGCAGGGACAGACGTGGCTCGTCCCGAGGCGAGGATTGGCTCCTGCAGGGGTGTGTGGGTCGCCTCTGCGTTTAACGGGACATGGACGGGCGTTTATTCTGGGCTCTTCCGGGAAACACATTTCACAGCAGCTCATGCATGACTGATATTCACACAAGAGAACAGGACGACTCCAAGGAGGCTTGTAGGTTACATATCTAATTAAAGTCAGTCATAAGGAATCGGTTTGACCCCATCTGAATTATTTCTAACCTATATATCATATTCAAAAAATATGCGAGTGAATCTGAATGCATTTAGTAAAACTGATTTTTAAACTTTCATCTTTTCCTCTCGCTATCCGTGAACAAACCTGTCAGGTTAAGTGCTTATTTGACTATAATGTATTTGCATTATAACTGATGCTGAATAAATAATAAAAAGTAAACTGTATACTGCACATGACACCTATTTAAATTAGTTGTAGAAGACGTGTAAATTCTTTACTGTCACAAACAACCCAAAATGTGCTTCGGCTCAAAATTATATAACTTCTATGGAAGCTTGTTTCTACCATACATTCATGAAAAAAGCAATTGACTATTTATCTCACCAATTGTGCTTCTAACAAATGCAACAGAATAGAATTGTGAAATTTGAGAAGAAAAGTCAGGATTGTCTGATATAAACACAACTGACATAAAGGAAACTCAGAATTGAGTGATAAAAAAATGTGCATTTCCCTTTTTTATTTATTTTTTTTTATTTTTATTTTTACAAAGTCCCATGCATAAGTGTAGATTTTTCAATTTTGAGAAAAGAAGTCAACAACTTAAAAAACATTTCTGAGATTAACATTTTTGTTGCAGCTTTGTGTGCGGTTTTCACCACAAAGAAAAATGTTGACAATTTGGAACGTCCATCATTCAGCAGCACTGCATCAGTCACAATGTAACATTCCACACTTGACTCAACTAGCTCAAAAACACACTAACTACAGCTACAGAAAAGTTACTGAGATGATAGACAGGTAGATATTTATCTAGATAGACCATCATTTCTCATTTATAATAACATATATATATTTTTTTGCATATGAAATAGTTTAATCATGAGATGGCTATTTAAGAGGCTCAATAAACACAAACTCCATCACGTGTCCTGGGTGACGTGGCTTCCTGTTCCACTACAAATAATTCAGCATGTGAGATCCACCAACCGTGTAAATTACACCAACTAACTTCAGAATCAACTCCACGCGTATGAGTATGACTAGTTATCTCGCTCCAAGCAGATGGAGTCTGAATGTAAAAAGACAACCTTTATTGATGGAACGTTAGTGGTTAGGGGTTAGACCCTCTTAACGAGCTTAACTAAGTCCTAATCTAGCAGACAGGAGGAGTTTACTGTACTCTACTGTACTAACGTTAGTAGAAATGCCTTACCTCCTATGCATCCAGCAAGGAAGTCCATCACTGCTGTATAGGCTGACAGAAGCAAGCGTTGAGCTCTAACCTGTTGTGAAGGGTTTACTGGGTTTCGGTTGCGCTGGTGGGTTGGTTAGTTAGTTAGTTAGTTCCTCGGGCCTGAGCTGAAATGCCTGTAATAAGTCTCGAGGCTCAGTGGAGGTTCTCTGAGCCAACAGTAAGTCACTAATCGCGTCGTAGTGGAAAATTTCACCTACTAGCTTGACTACCACCTGCTGGGTTCACTGTCTATTTGTGTAGCGGGCTCTGGATGGATGGGTGTCGGTGAGGAGGTGTGTGTGTTTGCGCCCAATCGCAAGCCTCGGATTTAAAAAGGACTCCTGTTCCTGCTTTCGGTATCATGCGCGTTTGAACGGGTTTTCTGGTTGGGGACTTTACTACGGCGAAGGCGCGTTTACAAGGAGGTTCTTCGCTGTTATTGGACAGTTACCGAGAACGTCATCGCTAGGTGTTTTAATATTCAGTAGCCAAGCCAAGCCATAAGAGGTTGGGCTCATTAATATTCATGAGACACCTTCGCCGTAGTAGCGCTGTTCGCCGGAGAGTCTGACTCGTTGGAATGAATCGGTTCGTTCGGACCCACCGATACGTTTCAGTTTTTACTCGGTAAAATTATCTTAGTTAGATAGACATCATTTATTTTATATTTTAACATAGAGTATAACAACTTTTATAAGTGTTTATAACATTTACAATATTAGCCGTAAATCCTTCTAACCTTGTAAATTACATTATTAACATACAAATAATGTATAGTAAATCTGTACCTTTTTTTAGATAAATATTTGATAATATATCGCTATATTTTCAAGACCATGATTCTGGCACGCTTCGTCTAGTGATTCGCGAATCGACTCGACCGAATCTTTCAAAAGGAGTCGGATCAAAAAAAGATTCATTGCGCTTGTAATTTTTGTTCCGCGTTGCATCAGCGTGTTTATGCTGTCTTGGGGTTCAAACCCGAATACTGCAATGCGTGCGGAGAATAAATTCACTATGTCTGTCATCGATATGAACTAATTAAATAAAGCTTTATATATCAAATGGGTGACACACAAAATTGCAACTGATCGCCTGCATGAGCGGAAATATAAACATTTTATAAAAAAATTAAAGTCACATAGAGATTGCCTAATCAAAAATATGCACATCGCGTGTTATGTACACACCGGTGTCAATAAAATCAACATGTGAATTACTGCTTTTAAATAAGAACATGCACTAACAAGCTGGTGCAGTTGCAGAGGAACCACGTGAGAATGAAGGGCAGTTACAAAAGCACTAACACAGATAAAAAAAACTACGTTACAACCTTGACTGGGCACGACAGCGCTGCATTATGCAATTACTCATCATAACTATAAGAATATTCTTATAAACGTTTAGAATGACTAGACGGGATGCATTTCGCAGATTTCCTTGCAGGATCATTTGGAGGTACAGTACAGTAGAAAGTCGCTGTTTGTCCGGTTAAATTGTCGGATTTAAGTCTAATGTTTTGAGAGAGTATGTGTTGTGTATATACTGTAAAGTGGTAGCGCATTTATTATTGGATAAAATCAAGTGCACGCTAGGAATCGTCTACATTGTTTGTTCCCAAGAGAAAGGGAGAAATGATAATAAATCCCATGAGTCTATTTGAACTGGAAATGAAACAGAATAGATCAGTGTGTGTATATATATAAATATATATATGCTGTGTGTGTGTGTGTTTGTAATCTAACAATTATTCTCTTCATTTAATTAGAAAAACAGCAATAATATAAGGTATTCCTCATTTGGCACACCTTAAAACATTCTTAAAATGGAATTAAAAATAGAATTTAATAAGAAATATATATGCATAAGTAAATCAAGAATTAATTAACAAAAATGAAAGAAATGAAATTATTTTTAAAAATAATATAATATAAAAAAAATTAATTACTGTTCTCTTGATTTAAATGCAGAAATAATAGATCTCCCAAAGGCATGAGGTTTGAATGAAGCACAATATTTATATGCACATTTATATCAGATTTTGTTTTTAATAAACAAAACATTTGTTAAGGCATTTATGTATTTTGGACACATTCTATGATTTGTCCACTATATTTGTTTTTTTTTGAGAGCACGTAATTAAAACCAACAGCTGTGTTCATACGATAATAATTTTTTTTGTACAATTTTTCCCAACACTGTTCCCGGAAAGCAAACAACCAGCACACTGCATTAACACAGCAGCAGAATACAGTAGTCAATCCTGTATTTGGGATTGATAACCGTATTTTCTTTACCGGTGTGGGTCTCTGAATGTCTCGTACACACAAGAGCTTTCTGTTGTGTTTAGAATTCTGTCTGTATGAACGAGCAACGGGAATCAAACCTGTATTCCTTACCAGTAACCATAGCATCAGTGGCTGAAGTAATATCAGTGATGGCGACGTCCACAAAACTAAAAGTTTTATCACTGTTTGGCATGAGAAGAGACTAATTTAGCCGCGAGTTCTTTCTTCAAATCTTTATTATCCGACAACATTTTTTAACTTTGAGAAAAAACTGATGGAAAAATAGAACTCAAAATGAAACACAACTTCTTATTCCTTTACTGTAAGTTACTGAAAACACACATGAACGCATGTAGCACGATAGACCCACGTTCACGTTGCGGCAGAGCTGCTCTTTCCCACAGTCAATGATGTGATGGACAACTAGTTGTCCAGTCCTGTTCCATTCACACAATGCCTGTGTTCTGAGAATGCGGTTGTGAATGTGAAATGTGTGTGAACGTAACCGTATTAAGGACTGAAAAACAGCATTGACAACCGTATTGTGCTGCTGTGATACAGGAGGTTCATTTGAGGTCTTTTACTTCTACTAATTTAGTTTTGACTAATTGCTAATCATTTCAGCTCTCTAAATCAAGTGTGTTTGATTGTGAAGAGTTCGAGAACACTGTTGATGTGCCTCAGGAACAGGGTTGGGAAATGCTTCAGCAGCTCCTCCCTAACGTACTGTACATTCAGAATTCAACAATATGTTCCGAGTATTAATCATTCACATTTCAGAATGTTTGATTCTGGAATGTGTCCTCCTCAAGTGCATGTCGTTCATCATAATGCAGAAACTGTTCTCATGAGCTGTTGTTGTGTTTCAGGAGCGTGTGGTGTGGCGGTCGGTTATCCTCTGGATACTGTCAAAGTACACTTATTCCAGACAAACATGCATTATTATTTAATGCTGTATTAAATTTAACATCATATCTTGACCCTGAATGTGTTGTTTTGACCTTTGCACAGGTTAGAATCCAAACTCAAAAACAGTTCACTGGAATCTGGCACTGCATTGTAACCACCATCAAAAAAGAAGGGGTATGAAACATACATTTGCTTCATGTTTAATGATTAATGCACTTTCAGTAATTAAAGTAATAAAGAAACCCAAAAAGCACACAGCAGCTGCACAGCCATTCCTGTGTCTTATTAAAGTATAATTGAGATACTATATAGATATAGTCTTAGATTTGGTTTGTTTTGAGCTAATTTTATTTTTCTGATTTAATTTGAACTTTAGTTAGTTTAAGCTTAGTAATTTTTTGTTAAAATAAATTTTAAATAAATGTAATATATAGTTATTTTATATTTCAGTTTAAGTTAAACTAAAACAAAATGAGGAATGTTGCCCTGGCTATATATATATATATATATATATATATATATATATGTTCACATGATAATAACACACTTTTTACAGTGTTTCCCAACACTGTTCCCACAGGTTTCTCCTGCATCAGACCAGTTTATTTGAGGTCTTATACTTCTACTAATTTCAATTTGAATAATTACTAATCATTTCAGCTCTCTAAATCAAGTGTGTTTGATTGGGAAAAGTTCAAAAACACTGTTGATATACTTAAACATTAAGTTTTGTACTTATGGAAATTACTAAAGTAGTCAAACCTGTTCATTACAAGGCGGTGCCAATACTTTTGGCAATATATTGTAGAGCTTGCACATTGCAAAACAAAGTGGATACAGCGGTAGTAATAATAGAGTCATGTTATCTGTTAGATTTTCTTGTTTTGCTGCAGGTTCATGGCTTCTTTAAGGGAATGGCTTTGCCGGTCACTACTATATCCATGACGTCCTCGGTGGTGTTTGGCACTTACCGGAACTGTCTGCAGTGTTTGGTTAAGATCCGTGGGATCGGTGCTCCTAACACCAAGCTCGATGTGTTTCTGTCAGGCCTGGCAGCTGGAGTTGCACAGGTCTGAGATTTCCTTAAACGGTTGTTTTTTTTTAAATTAAAATTTGCCTGTGCTTTACTCAACCTTTAGACATATTAGGCGTATTTGATTTTCAGAGAAATAAAACTAGATTTATATTAAAAAATGTCTTGGCTCTTCCAAACTTTATAATGGGAGTGAATATGTGTTGAGGTTGTAAAGCTCAATAAAGTGTATCCAACTGTTATTAAAAAGTGTCCCACATGGCTCCAGAGAGTTAATGAAGGCCTTCTGAAGTAAATCGATGCGTTTGTGTAAAAAAAAAATATCCACATTTAAATGTTTTTTAAAACTTTTTTTGTCACAAAGAACCCTTTGTGAAACATAAAGTTTCTTCAGATGTTAGACAAAAAACGTTCTTCTGTGTCATCGTGAAGCAAAATTATTTTTAAGAGTGTAAATATACCAAAATCAAGAAACATAAGCCTGATTTTCAATAAAACATACACATGGATTGGTCAAACCCTTCATTATACTGTATATTCTGTGTTCCTAGGTCTGTGTAATGTCACCGGGTGACATGGTAAAGGTTCGTCTTCAGTGTCAGATGGAGAGCAGCAGAAGTGGACTCAAACCTAAATACAGCGGTCCGATCCACTGTCTGCTGAGCATCGTCAGAGATGAGGGTGTTTTAGGTCTTTACAGAGGAGCTCTGCCCCTGGCCTTCAGAGACGGGCCATCATTCGCCACCTACTTCTTGACCTACAGCAGTCTGTGTTCACTTCTCACACCTGCAGGACAGAAAGAGCCAGGTGAACACTTCACTTAACTCATTAAGTATTTACATAAGACCAATAAAAACAATCATTTTTCACCTATACAATGATTTGAATATCAACATCATTTGCACTCAGAACAACATAAATTACAGCACAGAACACAGGCCAATTAACTACAGTTAAAAGCAAGAGAAAAGAAGATGGCTTTGAGTTGTCTGTAGACTCATTCAGTGTAGAGGCAGATCTGAAAGAAAGGCTGTTCCAGAGTTTTGGAGCAGCAATAGCAAAGGCTCGGTCGCCTCTTGATTTCAGTTTAGCCCGGGGAATGTTCAGTCTCTGTTTGGAAGCCTTAAGAGACCTTCCAGGATTGGGAACAGATAGTAAGTCAGACAGATATACAGTACAGGAGCTAACCCATTCAGAGTTTTAAAAACCAGCAACAGGACTTTAAAATTTAAATAAAAGCATGAATGACCCATTCAATGTCCTTAAAAGACAATTATGGTTTAACCTTAGCTAAGGGTGTACTCACACTAGGCAGTTTGAACCGTGCCCGAGTGCATTTGACCATCAAAGCGCGGTTCGATTGACTAGTGTGAGTGCTCCGAAACGTTCCCGGGCGCGGTACGTTTAGCCGTCCCTGGCCTGCTTGGAAGAGGTGTGCCAGAGCACGGTTCAGTTGGACTTGGGTGCGGTTCGCATGTAGTGTGAACACTAACCGTGCTGGAGCATGGAACAGGGTGCGAGACGTCACGTTTTTGCGACGCTCTAAAACATAGCGGAGAAAGTGTCGCTTAGGTCTACGGCAGAGGTGCAATGTTTGTTTAACAAAAAGCTGTAAGAGGGCTGTGGACCCCAGCGGACTAAACGACTCAAAATTACTATCCACAAAATAAACAGAGCTTTTCCTGTTTATCCTGAAACCGCCTCACCATAATGATGTATGTGCAGAAATCGTATGTGAGTGCAGGCTAGAGGGGGAGTGGGGAGGGGGGACAATAGTACTCTGGCCCGGTTCACGGCAACCATGCCTAGTGTGAGTACACCCTAAGACTCTGAGATGGTTTTGACTAATGTATAATCGCTTCATCAAAATAGACCACCCAAATTCTTCACTACTGGTTTCACACAGGAAGACAAATGGCCAAGATGTAAGCCAGGAGGACTAGGAACATCTGATGATTCAAAATCAGTAATCTCAGTTTTGCCTTCATTTGGGAGAGGAAAATTTTAGAATATTCAGGACTTAACTCTACACACCAGCAGAGCACCTAAACCTTTGTTATTAGATTCCAGGGGCATCATCTGTGTAACAATAGAAAGTGACACCATGTTTCCTAAAAATCGACCTCAGGGAAAGCATGTACAAAGAAAACAAGATTGGAGTGAGAATAGAGCTTTGAGGGACACCGCACGTATGGGGAGCAGCATCTGATATAAATCACCAACACTAACAGAGTACCTTCTATTGTTAAAATTGGATTAATACCATTTGAGTGCACTGGATACCCAACCAAGTGCTCCAAACAAAAAATCAAAACAACGTGGTCAGTTGTATCAAATGCTGCCTTCAGATCTTACAGCACTAATACAGCAGATTTGACAGCATCGAGAGTCAGTAAAATTTCACTCAGAACTTTAACCAGTGCTATTTTTGTATAATGTTTTTTCCTAAAACCCGATTGGAACACTTTCAAAACCCACTGAAAACTCTGTACTTGGAGAAAAACTGTATTCTGTAAAAATTTAGACATTAAAGAGACATTTGAGAGATTTGGCCTAAAATTAGTCAGTGCTGTTGGGTCTATATTAGGCTTTTTTTTAAGTGGATGTACAATGTGTGCTTCATGTCATCTGGAATTATTGCCATTTCCAGGCAGCTGTTAATTTTATAGGATTAGTTCACCCAAAAATGAAAATTCTGTCATGATTTACTCACCCTCAAGTGAGTGAATCTGTAAATCTCCAAACCTGTATGAATTTCTTTGTTCTGCTGAACACAAAGGAAGATATTTAGAAAAAGTTCGTAATCAGGCTGTTCTGGGTCACCATTGAATTCCATAGTATTTAAAAAAAAAAAAAAAAACAGCCTGGTTTGAACTTTCTACAAGATATCTTCTCTTGTGTTAAAATCCCCAAGAATTAAAAGTCTATCAAAATTGGCCATAATTCCCACTTAAAACTCTGAAAAGTTTATGCAATTTGCTGCAGATGCTTAGTAACAGATCTTTCAAATAGTAGAGCAGATACTGACATAAAATTATTTAAACATCACTCTGTATCTCCAATAACATGTTTAGTAAGATCAGGTTGAAATGATCCAAACATATAACGCAAAGCTGATTGAGAGCCGAAGAAATAAAGGCTCCTCAAAATCTGTGTGTGAATGTCTCTTTCTCTTTATGTGTGTGTCAGAGTGGTCAGCGGTGCTGTTGTCTGGTGGATTAGCAGGAATGACCGGCTGGTTTGTCGGGACACCTATGGACGTGATCAAAGCTCGTCTGCAGATGGACGGAGTCCGAGGAGAGAGGAGATACCGAGGACTTCTTCACTGCCTGAGCGAGACTGTCCGGGCCGAAGGGCCAGGGATCTTCTTTAGAAGTCTGGGAATAAACTGCCTGCGAGCGTTTCCTGTGAACATGGTGGTGTTTGCCGTGTACGAGCTTGCTGTCCAAGTCCTCCGGTCAGCGCCTGTGGACCGGCTCTAACAATTCAGACTGTCTTTGTGTTGGAAATGTGCATTTTATTTGCCTGTTTAATATTTCTCATAAACCTCCTAAGAACATGTGTCTGATGAATGTTACTGAATTAAATATGTGATGAAATGTTTTAGTATTGTTTTGAATGTTGTCTGGAAAATCCATCCAGAATCATTTATTGTGTACTCATTCTCTGATGGGTCATGAATGTACCTTGCTTAATAATAAATGATTAAATATGAATATTGCTGACTGTTTGACCTCTGTAGAGTTATTGATTAATCATTACAGTTTTTATGTGTCATTCACTTTGAGTTACTGTAGTCAAACAGACCCAAGTATATTCTTCTAATTCCACATTAAATAAAAGTGGGCATTATTTACAGGCTTTTCTTCTCACTTCAGAAAGCAAATCAAACTATCCATATTTAAACACTGAAATTCTATAAAAACAAGTTCACATCAGGGCTATTATATTATAAAACCAAAACAAAACAATCTTTGTTGCTTGAAACTAGTTAACTGCAATAAAATAAAAATAGCTGTTTGCCAAAGCAACATTTCTTAATTTTATTTACATATCTTGAGGATCTAAAATAACTAAAGTGAAAATGAATAAAAATGATATAAACATATTTATAATTAATTAAATGAATACATTTTTTTTAAATACACTGAAATTAGAAAAAGAATATTTATTATGGTATCTTAATAATACTAAAATAACACTGGTTTACATACTGTATAGTACATATAAAATGTGTTAGACATGCCTACTAAAAAAATGAATAGTTATAAAGAAATGATTAATGTTAAATATTTTTTATGCAAATTATCCAATTAAAATCTGTTTAATAAAAATATTATTTATTAATAAATAAATAATTATATGTGTGCGATGTTCAAAAACTCTGAAAGTATATTTTTAATATAATATTACTGGTTAATTTTAATATTAAATAAAATGATCTTATAAAATAAAACAATTAGAAATAAAATATACTATAAATAAGTATACAAATGATAAAGTAGTGATTTTATGGCAAATAAAAAATAACAAAAATAAAAAGGTAAATATTAAAGGTAATAGCCCTATTTCTTTTTCATCTCATCAGTCTTCATCAGTTGTTGTGTATTAATCTGTCAGCTGCAGGTTACTGGCTCCATCTAGCGGTAGCGGCAGAAAAGCCCGTGCTGCAGCACATTATTAAAGTCGTCACATGAAAGGTTTTGATGTTCTTAACTGTTGTTTGTGTGAAACACACTTACTTCATCACTGGACTCATTCAGGTGTTGCTGAAAGTAGCTTTAGTTTAGCTACGGTCAGGAATCAGACAGAACATCTAGATCAGAGCTAAGCCCAGGCGATTAATACATTCTACACACAACAAGAAGGAAATTACAGCATTCTACATATGCTTTTGAGACATAATTGTAATAAAAAAACATTATTTCTAATATATATTTATGAAAACACATTTGGGCTCAAAAGTGTTATTTGTTATCATTCATTTTTCACGTTTACTTCAGTTTGTCAATTTCGAACGCAAGAGAGTTTATTTGCAAAAACAGGTTTTTTCTTTACAATTTTCAGAAGTCATGATTTTTCATTGTCTATTCCAATTAATCTCCTTCAAACTATAGTTTTTCTTTTGATGAGGTTAAAAAAACAAACAGATAACTAACACAATAAAAACATGACAACATAATTATTAAAGTTATCTTTTTTTGCAAATACATTTTTTAAAATTTACATTCATATATTTTAATTATTAACTGTATTTAATATTCAACTTGTCATTTTCCCCCATAATCAGATAAAATTAATTAAATTAGCTTATTTTATCATTTTTAGTAGTTTTTGTTTATAATAATAAGCCTTTTTAAAATATGAATTATTTATATGTTTTTAATTTTATATTTGTATTCATAATTTACATTATTATATATATATATATATATATATATAAAGAGAGAGTTTTGATATATTTTATTATATATATATATATATATATATTATTTATGCAAACACGCACACACAAAATACAACGTAGCCTATATTTAATCATTTGTCATTTATTCTGCTATATAAATCTTTATCTAACCAGAAGTGCAATTTTCAATATAACATTCAAATTAAAAAAAGACTGCTTTTAGATGTTAATTGCAAATGCCAGTTTAGTAAGGAGCTTTACTGCTGCAAGCAAAACATGCAGAGAATGTCTTGAACAGGCCTGGTATGAAGCCAGGTCATCAGTTATGACAATAATTGCACGAAGAGCTTGATTAATGGAATCATAATCACTTTCACACGAAGCCTTTTTGCTTTCTGCCGCAAACATTAAACGCATGTAGCTTCCATTCGTATGTAGCTTCTATTCGTGAAGAAACAATCAGTTCTAGGAATTAGCAACTCCAGAATAACACCTCAATGCTTCCTTTGTTCCTTCTCTTCTGGTAATTAAAGCCAGCGTGTCTTTGAGCCTCCGCTTCTCCTTCCTTACGCAACCAAACGCCGGGCAATTACACAAACATCTGAAGCTTACGCTCGGGAAACAAAGACGCCTAATTTACTTTTTTCATGCATTCATTTCTGAATCCATAAAAATATCCCACTGCAGTGGCATTAGGCCCTGAAGCGCTGGTCAGTCATTGTTCTGCAGCCTTGCGTTAAGACTAATAATAGCTTTAACAGCGAGGCTGTAAATAAGAGTGGATTAAAACTACTGCAAACGCTGTCATTAAAACTCACCGCTGAGGTTTCAGCTTGGCAAAAATTACAGCAATCTACAAAACCAAACACATTCACCTTTCATCTTTACTGGAAAGTTGTGATTAATATACTGTAAATGTATTATTATTACAAATGAATGCATATGTATGTTTTGCAATTAATTCAGGACACACTTTCAACGCATACTACTGGCATAATGATAAAAAGGGAGGTTAAAGGCATTTAGATTTCTGTGTCCACAAATCGCTGTTCTTCTAAACTTTCTATTTATCTGTGAATCCTGAAAAATAAAATGCATCACAGTTTCTATAAAAATATTGAGCAGCATATCTGTTCGACACTGATAATAATCAGAAATGTTTCTGGAGGAGCAAATGATCATATTAGTATGATTTCTGAAGGGTTAATGATGGAGTGATGATGCTGAAAATTGAGCTCCACATCACAAAAATAAATTACAGCTTAAGACAGAAGAATAGAAAATGGCTATTTGGCTAAATATTTCAACATTTTTGATAAAAAATGTATTTTTGATAAAAAATAAATAAAAATAAATATAGCTTAAATTTAAAATAAAATAAACACCTAAAAATAAATATAGCTAAAATTTAAAATAAAATAGTTTTCTAAAACACCCCTATTTTACAATCTCCGCCTACCTTTTCCCAATTATTCTATCATCCTATCAGATCCATAAATCCGCCCTATAAAATAGCCAGATCCACTCCCCTTGCCTATCTCGATCTCAGTATCTGGGTTCACCAAGGATGTCTGACCGACACAGCAGCTCCGCTTCATAAACTGATTATGAGGACGCTCCTCCTCTCTCAACACCTGCTGCTTCCACCTCGGCTACCCCGGCTCACTCCCCAAAAGAGTTTGTGGCTTCAGCAAGAGGCCGTAGGCCTACCAGGCCACAACCTGCTCTCTCCCTGCGCCGCTTAAGATCAAGGTCCCCGCCACCCCAAAGAACCCCACAGGCCTCTCCAGCTGCTTCCCGCTCCTCTTCCCGCTCACAGGCTACAGAAACAAACATGATGCCTAGGCTCAAACAAGCTATGAACAAAGCGGGCATACGGTTCTCGTGAAAGGCTACCAAAGCTGACCTGCTCACGCTGTATGCTACAGCTTCATCAGGTACCAACCAATCTCCTAATATTTCCCACTGCAAAAAGAAAGAAAAAACAAAACATTACACTACTCACCCCTCTGTTGTTTCTGCTCCAGTCCGTCCTCAAGCATCCTTGTGAAATGCTCCCTCCGCTAGCCAGGGAAGAGCCCTGGATGCTCCTGCGGTGGTGGATCTTACCTCGTCTGCTCCTTCAACCATCTACATCCGTAGATCTCCTGATCAAAAAAGAGTTAGATGCCGGTTTCATGATTGGCCCATTTAATAATCCTATCGGGATTGCAACGCGCAAATTCTCCAGTAAAAAACATCTTATTATCGACCTTTCCTCTCCCCGCAATTTGGCCACCCCAAGCATTAATAGCCCAATTCCTCTACAGGAATTTTCACTCAACTAACAGGATACTGATCAGGCTATCACTCTGATCAAAAAGGTCGGGCAGGGCGCATGGCTCTCCAAATTAGACATAACTTCTGCCTTCAAAGTCATGCCTATCCATCCTGACTTGGTATCAAATGGAGAAAAGCTTTCTACTTTTCAGTCCGCCTAACTTTTCAATTTTTTCATAAAATCATTTTCGGTCTTCCTGCAGAAAGTCTGTCTAGCGTTTAGGTAAATATCCTGCTTAAAGGAATCCAAAGGTCCCATCCGCCACGCCAAGATAACCCCTACTCTAGAAATGTATTTCAGTTCTCCGACTAGGCTACTTATCCCCGCACATCGACAAAACTCTCAACGCCATGTTCACCCTCGCTTTTTTTGGGTTTTCAAGATGTTCTGAAATTACTTCTAGCCCCCCATTTAACTCCAGTATCCACCTTACCTTTTCCAATCTCCGCATTATCGATCACGAGTCCATCGCTTTCCTCTTAAAAAAGAGTAAAACCGATCAACTCCAAAAAGGCCACTATATATATATTTATATATATATATTTAAACTGCAATGTGATATCAAGCCCATGCAAATGCTCCTAGCTAACAGACATTACAGGAAGGTAGCTCCACCGCACCATCTGACCCTTTATTTTTGGACGGATTTAACAAACCAGTCACTCGCTTCTGGTTCCAAAAGCACCTAAAAAAATATCCTGCAGATAGCCGGTGTCCCTTTCAAAAACTTCTCCTCCCACCCTTTCAGAATCGGAGCCGCGACCTCCGCCGCCCAGAAAGGTCTATCACAGCTACAACTATTTACTACTACTATTATTTACAAGCTACTTTAGTCCAACTCCTTCTACCTGCCCCACTCCCTGTGTTACAGCTCATACTATGCTGCCAGCCCCCCATCCCAATTTCCAAAACCCCTAGGTTTCCCGCCTTCCCAACAGCAGCCCCAGACAAACTCCGATCCCAGCACCCACCCTTGCCAGTTTTCAAGCACTCGCACCAGTCTCAGTAACCTCAAGCTCCCTTGCCTGCCCATAAGCTCCAGCCCTGCTCACTAGCGCCAGTCTCAGCGACCACAAGCCCCTCGGCCCTTCACATATCAGCCCAGCTCTTTCCAGCGCCAACTCCAGTGCGTCCCTGAACGCTCAGGGTCCCTACCTTTTCAATCTTATGCCCAATTTTCAGAAATCAATCACTCTCTCCCACCTATGCCCCTGCCTCTTCCATCATTTCCATCTCCATCTTCCATCTTCCATTTCCATTTTGGGCGCTCATCTGTTTTGGCGGCCTTTTCCCCTGCTGCTTTTGGGGGGAGGCTCTCAGGGTTAGAAATCGGCTGTCCGCCTCTTCCCTCTTCCCTTCTAACCCTGAGTTTCTCCTCCTCTAGCAGCACGCCAAACCAGCTTTGCTAAATCAAGCCAACAAGCTCGAACTTGTGAAACAACTAAAAATAAATATAGCTAAAATTTAAAATAAACATTGTGAAAAAAAAAAATTTAAAGGAAAAGTTCACCCAAAATGTAAAGTTCTGTCATCAGTTACTCATCCTCAAGTAGCTCCAAATCTGTATGAATTTCTATGTTCTGCCAAACATAGAGAGAGAGATTTTGAATAAAGTTTGTAACCAGACTGTTTTGGTCACCATTGACTTACATAGTAGGAAAAACAAATACTATAGAAGTCCATTGTGACCTAAAACAGCCTGGATACAAACTTTCTTTAAAATATCTTCCTTTTCTTTTTTGGATGAACTATTCCTTTAAAAGCCATGCAAATGAAATACTGTTTTGACACACACTGCACTTTCTGCTGAATTAATTCCATTCTTTGCTAACGATGTGAAGTCAAAGTTAAGGTGATTCCCTACAGAACGTCTAAGGTTACGTAGGTAACCCACATTCCCTGAAGGAGGGAACAGAGACGTTACATATGGAATCTCGCATGAGAGACCAATCGTCTTTGAAAAAAGGCCAATGAATATTGGCGTGCAATAATCACAGTGCCTTATCATGGCGTGAGTATACGAGGGCACAGCTGGTTTACACTTGCAGGTTTTCGATGAGGAGCAGAGTCGGCGTCAGTGCGACCCAGGGTCATGGCATGGGGATGTAATGTCTCTGTTTCCTCCTTCAGGGAACGTGGGTTACCTACGTTACCTTAGATGTTCCCCTTCAGTCAAGTTCACTCCAACATTACATATGGGAACAGACTCATGGAAAAGGCCACGACCCTGAGGCCGCGTTACGCGGAGACACCAGTGCCGACAGGAAGTTCTTTTTTTCATGGAAATTCAAGGAATGCACTATATCGATAAGATATGGATATAAGTGAAGGGAAACACAGCCTTCTGGCTGACCGTGGAACAAGTTGTAAACAGCCACAACCCACTGGTGAAGGAAGTCCAGCAGAGTCCAACTGCGGGGCAGGAGGAGGGGGTTCGCCTTGGCATTGGGGAACCAGTGAAAGGGCAAACCAGCAAGCCGACACCTCCGGTCTTCTCGCTACCCGCTTTTCTGATGTAAGACACAAGAAGCTTGCCGCAGGCCGGATAGGGCGACGGCAAGGTCCCAAGAGGGTACCGAGGGCGGTCTCGGGGGGTTAACCCGACGCGCACCTCTGAGGAACCTTACGAAGAGTTGATGCTTACCTAGGGACTGGCCATCCACTGCATCATGGTATCCTGCGATGGCAGCAACATACACTTTAATAGTTGAAGGGGACAGCCTGCGCTCCGACTTTTCCTACAGGAAGGAAAGTTCCTTCACAACTGCAATCGAACATCTCTGTGGGTCCTCTTGGCGTAAGGAGCACCAGTCGACGAACAGACCCCATCTCAGAGCGTAGACCTGCCTTGTTGAAGGGGCTCTAGACAGAGAGATGGTGTTAACCACGGCTGCTGGCAAGCCGAAGAGGTCTGCCGTGTCCCGTCTAGGAGCCAGATGTGCAGGTTCCAGAGATCGGGTCGCGGGTGCCAGATCATGCCCATCTCCTGAAAGAGAAGTTCTCTCCTCAAGGGGATTTTCCAAGGAGGGGCTGCCGCAAGGAGGATTAGGTTGGCAAACCAGGTACGGGAGGGCCAGTATGGCGCTACCAGCAGAACCTGCTCCTCGTCCTCCCTGATCTTGCACAGTGTCTGTGCAAGGAGGCTCACTGTGGGAAAGGTGTACTTGGGCCCCGGAGGCCAGCTGTGTGCCAGTGCATCCCTACCGAGGGGCGCATTGACGAGGGAGTAAAACAGGCGACAGTGGGAGGACTCGGGGGAGGTAAAGAGGTCTATCTCTGCCTTGCCGAAATGGCTCCAGATCAGCTGGACTACCTGGTGAGTGTCCCTGGAATATGAACAGCGCGCAGCGATTTCAGCCACGTGTGACTCCACAGGAGCAGATGGCGGGCGAGTTGCGACATGCGGGGGAGCGTAGACCACCCTGACGGTTGATGTACGCAATGGCTGCAGTGTTGTCCGTCTGGACTAGCACGTGCTTGTGGAGCAACACCGTTTGAAAGCAATGAAGGGCCAGAACCACGGCCAGCAACTTGAGGCAATTGATTTGCCACAGCAGTCGAACACCTGTCCAGGTGCCCGAGGCTGCTTGCCCATTGCATACAGCACCCCAACCCGTGGTGGAGGCATCCATGTGCACCACGACATGTCTGGACACTTGTCCTAGGGCTACTCCAGCCCGTAGGAAGTCTGACCACTTAAGTACATAAAAAAACGAGTACTTTTGTACTTTCACAAAAATGAAAAAGTAAAAATGAAAAAGGAGCTTTTTTTTACTTTTACTGGAGTAATATTTTATAGTATCTATCTGTACTTTTACTCAAGTACTTGATTTGTGTCCTTCGTCCACCTCTGACCGCAACAGCACGCTCGACCTGGGGGATCGCCATGTACCCTCTGGCTGCCCCTCCATCGAGGGTGGAGAGGGGAGAGGAGCTGGTGGCCAGGCATGACGAGTATGGGGCTCGCCACGACCTGGTCAGCTCCTCATGCATCTCCGGGAAGAAAGACACTGAGGGGGACCTCGACGAAGCCGCGGCCCGAGAACTCAGATACCAGTCATCCAGCCGAGATGGATCGGATGGGGGCACCTGCGGCACCTCCAACCCAATCCCCTTGGCGGTCCTGGAGGCACATAGACGAGAGCTCAGCATCCACCTGGAACGAAGCAGCGACCACGGATGGCCTCTGTCTCGCACTGGCGAGTGCTTCACCACCCGACTCACCATCTGATGCAGTGGCTGACATTTCAACATCTTCGGGTGCACCAAAGGACCAAAAGCGTCTTCCTCGGGAAACACCACGGCGGGACTACGGGTGATGGCCAAAGTCCGCGAAGCATCTCTGCTCTGCGACACGTAGTAGTTGAGAAACCTTTACAGCTCTCTGGACCATGGAGAGGACGCACAGGGAGCCGTCTCACGAATTAGAGACGCGACCTCAAAGTAGCGATGGTCATGCGTCCACAATGAATGCATGATTCATCCACGAGCGCTGCCTCAGCGTGCACCCGGCCCAGGCACGAAAGACATCGCTCATGCCCGTCTGAGGAGGTGAGGAAACTCCCACACTCAGAAGCGCACGGCCACATAGACATTCCAGAAAATGGCTATGAAACGTGCTTGAAAAGGTTGCACTGTGTGCACTCAGAGGGAGGTCTCTCTTCACCGGAGTTTTAATGTTCCACCCGGACTCTTTTCACGCTTATTTGCTGTTGTTTGACCCTGTCTGCCTGTTTTGATAATAAAGAGCTTTCTAATGGATCCGGCACCCTCTGAGTCATTAAAACTACTAGCAGTTTTTTTATCAGAATATTTCCCATTTTCATTGAGTTTTTAGTTTATTGTAATGTTAGTTTGGTTGTTATCATGATTTTGATTTAATTTTGTTATTTTGTAATATATATGGTTAGTGTTATTTAAAAAAATGTTTATCATCAATTATTTATGTTTAAATGTTTCTTTTATTCATTTTAGTGATTTTTTTATGCAATATGTGTAACGTAACGGTCCGCTTAATGATGCGTGCGTTCGCGCTTCTCAGCCAGGCAAGGAGCGGAGGACACGGAGATTGCACTTTAAACAAAAACAAAGCAAAACAACAGCTGACGAGGCAGCAAACACAGAGCAGAACACGAGCGAACACAATACATGAAACTTCAACATTGGACAACCGGTAACTGAAAGACAAAGGCTTTAAATACACTGAACATAATGACGGGGGTGGAGACAGCTAAAGACACACAGGTGCAGTGAATGAACTGATTAGGAGACAACCGGAAAGACCAAACAAGGACATGGACTAGACCAACAATATACAAAAGACAGGGGGGAACACGGAACAGACCAAAACATGCACAGAAGACAAAACAGACACGGAACATGACAATATGTCTATTTTATTCCAGCTTTTTTTTTTTATTAACAACATTTTTATTATTGTTATTATTTATATACTGTAACAGATTTTATTATCATTGTAAATCAGTTTTTATCATAACATTTTCAGCTTAAATGTAATTACATTTTTATTTTTATTAAAAAAAAAAAATTGTCACTGCCATTTTCTTTTACTTATTTTATTTAAAATATTTTATTTAGTTATTTTATACATTTTTTATTCGTTTTTCTTACTCCTTACTCTTTATATGTAATTCATTTTATTTAAAAAAATTTATTCATTTCTATTTTATTTTTTTACGATAATTACATCACATTATCCTTCAGAAATCATACTAATATGCTGATTTTCTGCTCGAGAAACATTTCTAATTATTATTAATGTTAAAAACAGTTGTTCTGATGGATATACTTTATTATTTTATTTTTCAGGATTCTGAGATCAATAGAAAGTTCAAAAGAACAGCATAAATACAAATGAAACATTCTAACAGTCTTCGCTTTTGATCAAATAAATGCATCCTTGATGAATAAAAGAAGTAATTTATCTTGTGTATGTAGTTAGTTGTTTGCTAGTTTGATCTCTACAGTATCATTTTACACTCTTCAAAACTAAAGGTGCTTCAGGGTATCAGAAGAAGCTGTTAAAACCTTTAACATCTGAAGAACCTTTCTGTTCCACAAAAACTTCTTTAAAAGGTTCTTATTCTCAGATTCTAAAAAGCTAAGAAAGAGATGGTTCTTTGACTGAATAGTTCATTGTGGAACCAAAAATGGCTCCTTTATAGCAAGAACCTTTTAAGCACCTTTATTTTTAAGCATCCAGTCTCTAGTTTGTCTCTCTCTCTTTAAGTGTCTCTATGTGTCTCTCTCTCTCTCAGTGTCTCTGGGCTGGCTCAGATAAGCAGCAGTGTGTGTGTGTGTGTGGGTGGGTGGGTGTGTGTGGTGAAGCGTATGAGTTCAGCTGAGGACAAACTAACCCGGATCGCCTCAGATCTTCTCACAGACACACATCATCATCTCTGCTCTCGTTGGCTCGGGATGGTTTCTCACATGTCTTCTCTCTCCGTGCATTTATTTTGATGTAATTCTGTTTTAATTCTGCTGCGAGCAAAGAACAAACCTGGCTTTCTGCAGCTAACTGAGAAAACAACAACAACAACAAGCCCGATGCCTTTCACTCTTCCTCATCGAACATCTACTAAACCTGAATACAAAACAAACACATCACCGCGATTTTCTCTATAAATCATGTAAAATAATCAAATATTGATCCGCTGCAGTGGTTTTGACAGAAACAGTGTGCTTAAAGCTCAGAAGCAGATCATCATTTTAGCCGTTCCCATGGTGATGAACCTTACCATCACTTTCCTCACATTATACGTTAGCAGAAAATCAGAATATGTGAATATGAATTCAATTCACTTATGTTAAAATACAGCTTCGGTCAGATCATTCAGTAACTGCGCACATATGTGAGCGGAGTGAGTAAACCTATTAAAAACTAGTTCGTATAAAGCTGAAATAAAATAATTACTAATTCAAAATGACTCATTTTAAATGAATAAAATAGCAGTTAATTAGTAATATAAAAAAGAAAGGTGAAAATATAAAGATTAATAGTAATAATATTAATAAAAACCTTAATAGTAGATAATAATACTAAAATAAATTAAATGAATATACATTTTTTAATTGAAATAAAGTAGAAAATTAATATTATATGGTACAGTAAACTAATATATATATATAATATATAATATATATATATAAACATAATATTAATAAACTGCATATAACAGATATAAACCACACACACATAGAACTATAAAACAACATCTAAACAATAATTAAAAACACAAATTAAGATCAAAAGGCTTTGTTATTGTGATGAAGAAGCACTGGAGTCATCGGAATCCATTTGCAAGCTTTATTAGTGAGAGTAGTCAAACAGGCATAGATCAGTGCACAGGCAGACAGAATTGAATGAGACAAGGCAGTAATCGTAAACGAGGGACAGGCAGAATGTTCAGGGCAGGCAGCAATGATCAATAATCCAGATAACAGGCAGAGAAGGTCAGGGCAGGCAGAGAGAATCAGAGTCCGAAAATAACAGTCCAAATCACAACAGAAAATCCAACCAGAAAAACGCTCAGAATTATCACCAGTAGTAAATAAGACTTAAATAAGACACTGCTTTTAAAGGGCAGTAAATGCCGAACACCTGGTGGTGCAATCGGGAGAAGGTTCCCGCTGCTGTGAACCAGAGAGTGCCACAGAGGATCGATTGATGACAGAGCCCCCTGCCTGCGAGCGGCTCCTGAAGTGAGGACCCAGGCGACGCTGAGGTCTTCCGCGGGGTCTGGGAGCTGGTTTGTTAGGTTAGGCACGGTAGAAGGGCTCGGTTAGAGCTGGGTCCATGATGTTCTGGGCATCGACCCATGACCGTTCCTCGGGTCTGTAGGAAGGGCAGGGCAGACGCAACCTGAGGTCTCTGGTGGAGAGCCAAGCCCACTGTCCGGGTTCGTATGGTGGATTGGGTCAACGTCGTCAGTTGGCTTGGGTTGTTACTCGTCGGATGGCCCTCTGCAGGTGAGTATGAGCAGCATCCCAGGTTTGTTCCCTGCGATGGAGCCAGTGGTCAACGGAATGCAGATCTGAAGGTTCTCCTGACCAGGGGAAGAGTGGTGGTTGAAATCCCAAGATGCATTGAAACGGGGTCATGTTAGTGGATGGTTTCCGTAGAGAATTCTGAGCATACTCCGCCCAAATCAAGAACTGGCTCCAATCCTGATTGTTGTGGCAGTATGTCCTTAGAAATCGGATGAGCTCTTGATTCATACGTTCCTCCTGCCTGGTCGTTGGACTCAGGATGGTACCCAGAGGTAAGGCTCACGTTGATGTTCATCTGTGTGCAAAACTCCTTCCACACCCTTGATGTAAAATGCGGCCCTTGATCAGAGACTATGTCCTCGGGCAGGCCATAATAGCGGAACACCTGCTCCATCATAACCTGGGCCGTCTCCCAGGCGGTAGCTAGTTTGGTCAGTGGTATCAATCGGCAGGCCTTGGAGAACCAATCTGCTATGGTCAAGATGGTAGTGTAATGATTGGAAGGGGGTAAATCTGTGACAAAATCTATGGCTATGTGGGACCAAGGTCTCTGTGGTACAGGTAGAGACTTAAACAGACCGGCTGGACGTTGTCATGAGGATTTGGACACTTGGCAGATGGAGCAGGCATTAACAAAGTGAGTAACCTCCGATGACAATTGAGGCCACCAGAACCGGATAGTGGTAAGTTCGATAGTGGCCAGGATGCCTGGATGACCAGCATTGGGGGTGTCGGTGATCTCTCTGAGAATGTCCCACTGCACAGGTGCTCTGATCATGGTGGATGGTAAGATGGGTTCTGGTAGGTTAATGGAAGAAGTGCCGTCGAATTGTCGTGACAGGGCATCGGCCTTTACATTCTTTGATCCGGGATGGTAAGTGATTTGGAACTGGAAGCGTGAAAAGAACAGGGACCAGCGAGCCTGCCTGGCATTGAGTCTTTTGGTTGAGCATAAGTACTCTAGGTTGCGGTGATCTGTCAGAACGAGGAATGGCTCCCTGGAACCGTACGTTCTGCCTGAGTAAGCTTTATGGAATGGAAGGCACAGGGAAATAATTTGGGTGGAATGCCTTTGTGAGAGGTCGGCCACTTCAACCACAAACTGTTTCTCAGGATCGGGGTGACGAAGAATGGGTGCTGTGGTGAACCTGGTCTTTAGCTCTTGGAATGCTCTTTCACTCTCTGGGTCCCAGGGCAGGCGCTTAGTTCCTCTTTTGGTCATTGAGGTAAGTGGAGCAGCGACCTTACTGAAATTTCTAATGAATCTCCTATAAAAGTTGGCGAAACCCAAGAATCGCTGAAGCTCTTTTAAGTTCTGGGGTTTGGGTCATCCATGGCTACTCCCTCAGCACTGATGATGTAACCCAGGAATGCTATTTTGGTCTGGTGGAAGTCACATTTGGTAAGTTTGGCAAAGAGTCTGTGGCTGATGAGTCTCTCAAGTACGGTGCGAACATGGGTTTCAAGGTCGCTGGAATAGATCAGGATGTCATCGATGTATACAATGACAAAGTGGTTGAGCAGATCCCTGAAGATGTCATTCACAAGGGCCTGAAACACAGAGGGGCTATTGGACAGCCCGAAGGGCATAACCAGGTACTCATAGTGGTTGGTTGAAAATGCAGTCTTCCATTCGTCTCCTTCCCGAATTCTTATCAGGTTGTAGGCGCTGTGCAGGTCTAATTTGGTGAAGAGACGGGTGGAGCGGAGATGTTCTAGGGCTGCAGACATGAGGGGTAGAGGATACCTGAACTGATCTCATTCAAGGCCCGGAAATCGATGCAAGGTCTCAGTCCCCTGTCCTTCTTCTTCACGAAGAAGAAGCCTGCCGAGGCTGGAGATGTGGATGGTCGTATGAATCCCTTTGCTAGTTCTTCTTGGATGTAGAGATTCTTACTCTCTGTCTCTGGCTGGGACATCGGGAATACCTGACCCGGCACTGTTCCAGGTAGGAGGTCGATGGCGCAATCAGTCGGCCTATGTGGTGGTAACTGTGTGGCCTCCTCTTTGCTGAATGCCCTCTGGAGGTTGTGATACTGCCTGGGTAAATTCTGGATGTCAGGTATTTCCTCAGAGGTGGTGGTGATGCTGTGGACCGGTCTTTTCATCTGGTGCAAGCAGTGGTTGTGACAGAAGTTGGACCATTGTGTAATTTGATGAGAAGACCAGGAGATGGACGGGTCGTGCTGTTCCAGCTAGGTCAGACCTAGAATGACGGGGTGCTCAGGTGAGGTGATGGTCAGGAAGTGGATACTTTCAGAGTGCAGTGAACTTGTGAGTAGTGAGAGTTCTGGAGTCCGTGTGGTGATCCTCCCGGATCCTAAGGGTCGCCCGTCAAGGGCTGCCACGGCCATGGTAGGAGAACAAGAGAGAAGAGTGTAAATGTCAGAGATGTGCGTGTTTATATTTATGTTAAAAATTCATTTGGATTTGAGTTCATTTGTTTGGAAATGATTGACTTTATGTAGAAAAGTAAAAAGGTTAGTGGTTCTTTAAGAAAATTCACTCTCTTGAAGTATAACAGGTCACATGTTGAGCGCGGGACCGTTGC
>JAUMHI010000065.1:17277365-17287565 GCA_032359435.1 Enteromius unitaeniatus
ACAAGTGAAATGATTAAAGATTTTTTGTCAAAAAAAAGAAGAAAGTTTTAATTCAAAGTGTAAACAAGATTTTATTTATTTTTATTCATTTATTTATTTTTTTATAAATACAAAATAAATAAATATTCTATATTATAAATATTAAATATATTATAGCTTGTTTTAATGAAAACCTTTTTTTTTTACAGAAAACAAGACATAATATCTTAAAGCCTACTGTATACACACACTGCAAAAAGTCTTGTTTTTTTGTACAAATTAACGTGCATTTACTTGACAAGTAAAATAGACAAATTTGTATTTAAAAAATGTAAAGAATTTAAAATAAAATGAAAATAATCTTAATTTTATATGGCAGAATTCCCCACTGGCAGAAATTTTCGCTTATTTTAACAAAACACATGAAATCATTTATTAGGTACTGTAGTTTTACTTGTAAAGTACATGCATTGAAGAAATTGATTGAAGAAATCTCAGATATTTATACTAGAAAACAAGACAAAAATCCTAAGCAAGAGAGATTTGTAATGATCTCTTGGGCCTCAGCATCGATCGAGCGAATATTTGCTCTGTACAGTTTTTTAGGGCCGATGGACAAGCGAGCTTGACCTGAACAGACCTCTTTCTCTCCACCTGCTTGGCTTTGTTTTGTCAACAGACAGTTTCACCAGCAAATAGCGTTTTCAAAGAAAGAGCAGCTATTTTAGCTCATTATTACAGGAATACAACTGAATGATGCAGGATTTTCAGTTCCTTGAATGCTTCCCTGTAATTTTATACAGCGCCAGTAAAAAAATGGCTACATGAGAGATATTACTGTAAAAGTAGCGACTGTTGTGCAATTTGTCTTGCATTGTTTTACTTGTTTGGAGAAATAACTCCATTGTTTAGAGTAACAGCAGGCAATTATTTTCATTTTTTCTAACAACTATTAACTTTAATGGCACTGAAGTCTTATGTGAAGTCAATGTGCCTTTGGCCATGGTGGCATTTTCTTTCTTTGAAAAGAAAAATCAGAGTGACAGAATGGCTTTCTTTGTATGCAACGGTCGCCGTGTTGTCTGCACAAACCAGCACGTGCTTGCCCTGAACATCTACTGACGTGAAGCAGACTTATGTTTGTAAAGGCACATCACTTTAAGCAACTGATTTAATAACATCTGCCTTTCTGTAATTTTGGTTTTATTTTGATCGATGTCACTTGTGATAAACTGTAATACTTTAATACTTTTGATACTCAGCTGAAGCCATTTCATCACACTATGAAATTAATCATTGGCTTTTTAGTCAAAACACAATTACATGTAACATGAGTTTCCTGCAAAATTTCCCCTGGGTATTTCACAATGGTGGTTTTTCGATGAGTAAGGTTTGTGATTAACATCAAATTGAAAAAAAAGCTGTAAGGAGTATGACAGCTTGACATATGCTGCAACTAACCTCCTAAAACCATCTGAGGTCTGACTGTAATTTATACAGAAGACATGAAAGTGTCTTCCAGTAATGTTGACCACAGACCTCATTTTACTAATAAAACATAAACCGCTATTCTAAAATCACAGAAAATTCACAAAAGACTGAGAAAGATTTGCCAAAGACAAATGTCTAGGTTACAAAGGTAACCCTTGTTCCTTGAAGGACGACACGGAGATGTTACATATGGGAACTCGCATGAGTGACCAATTGCCTTTGGTCTCAGCCCAGGGTCATGGCAAGTGGATGTAATGTCTCCGTTCCCTCCTTCAGGACAGGAAAAGTGTGCCAACAGAGGAGTCTGCACGTAACCTTCCCAATGCCCTGGGGGCCAAATAAGGGAACCCCACAGGGCTGCTAACTTGCCCTTACTACATGTGGAATTCAATATATCAATTAGATTATGGATATATATGAAGGGAAACACAGCCTTTTGGCTGACTGTGTAATATTGAGATTTGTAGCCACAACCTCTTGATGGAGGCCAACGCAGTCAGGAGTGCTGTCTTGAGTGACAGATACGCCACGGAGGGCGATGACGAGGTCCCAAGAGGGTACGACGTGCGGTCTCGGGGCTTCTTTGGTTAACCCGTCTTGCACCTTTGAGGAACCTCAAGATCAGTTGGTGCTTCCCGAGGGATGTACCCTCCACTGCATCGTGATAGGCAGCGACAAACACTTTGAGAGTCAAAAGGGACAGCCTGTGCTACAACTTCTCCTGCAGGAAAGAAAGCACTACTGCAATTGGGTATCTCTGTGGGTCCTCTCCGCTAGAGGAGCACCAGTCGATGAACAGACCCCTCAATGCCTATGCCTGCCTCGTAGAGGTAGCTTTAGATTGAATGATAGTATCAATCATGGCCGATAAGAGACCAGAGAGGTCTGATACGGCCCGTCCAGGAACCAGATGTGCAGGTTCCAAAGATCGGGGCACGGGTGCCAGTTTGTGCCCTTCCTCTGAGAAAGGAGGTCCTTCCTCACAGGGATTTTCCAGGGAGGGGCTGCCGCGAGGAGCACTAGGTCGGCAAACCAGGTCCACGAGGGCCAGTATGGTGCTACCAGCAGAACCTGCTCCTCGTCCTCCCTGATCTTGCACAGGATTTATTAGGATGTGCTTCGGGGTGAGCATCCTGATCGGCAGCCTGTTTAGAAGGGGCTGATTCAGAGAGCTGTTCAGTGATTCAGAGGACCTCTCTGCCGTGCACTCAGTAGTTCTCCGATGGAGAGCAAAAATCTGGCTTGCTACCAGCCTCTAGGACCCGCTGCCAGGCGCCCAGTCGTTTGCTGTCAGAGGGGGAGAGAGCATGAACTCTTTTTTTTCTTCGGCGAGTCACCCGTGCCCTCTTATACTCACGTAATGATAAGGTGCACCTGGATGCAATCTGTGCACGGCAATGTTCATTGGCCTTTTCTTAAAGCTCAAAGGCGATTGGTCTCTCATGCGAGTTCCCATATGTAACATCGGAGTGACTCGACTGAAGGGGAACAAAAATTTATACTTACATTTAGTGTTTCATTTCTTTTATCTTAAAATTATATTTTTTCTTATTTTATATATTTCAATTATATATTTCAATAATTAATATATATATATATATATATATATGTGTGTGTGTGTGTGTGTGTGTAATTTTGTAATTGCTTGGGTTCTTTGAAAGGCACTAGAAAAATTTGTCTATGTGTATATATTCATATGAATAGATAAATATATGTAATATATAAGCGTAACATATTTTTCTTAAAAATATACATACACACAAATGTTGTGTAAACAATTCTTTTTATTTTGGATGCAATTAATATTTTGACAGCACAAATATATATTTAAGCAGCTCTACAAAACAACACTAAATCCCAAAACCTAATCCTATCCCAAACGTTTTTTTAAGGATTTATTAATGAATACTTATGCACATGGAAGCTTTTAAAATCCCAAAACAGGATGGTGTTTAGTAAGTGAAAAACAAGCATGATGAGGTGAACATTTAAAAACCCACACAAACACCATGCACTATTTCTTATGTTAAACAATCCTGTCCTTTAACAAATAATTTTCTGCACATGTGGAAATAATAGAGTCTGTGGGCAAAGTTCACGCCGCATGAGCTTTCTACCCTGCCTGTATGTTGCAGCGAAATTCAGCATCAATCCTTTTGATTTATTAGACCTTATAGCAGTCACAGAGCCCTATTTACACAACTTATGTAAGCTGATATCTATATATACAGCGGTGCAAACATTAATACGGCATGCTGGATGTGTTCCAGATGTCCTCAAACAGCACCACATCATAAAAAGCCTGTATTTCCAGATCTCAGACCTGGAGGCTTTTACAACCCTAATTACATCCACTTGATGGTGTTGATAACAAAGTCAGCCAATGATATCCTTTAATACGCTGCAGTTTTATTATACATGAGGGACTCGGACTTGAAAAATTCCAGCACTGTTTTAAGACCCGAATATTCCCAAAGAGATGGAGACCAGTTCATGAAATTCCTGAAAAGAAAAGCCTGCTGCAGTTGCTCTGTCTTTAATGTTTACAGTTATGCATCACATAAATCTTTTATCCGAAGTGTTCACGGTGCATTTATAAGTTATGTGTTTTATAAGCATGTGTATTTCCTAGAAATTAAACCTGAGACCTCAAAACATTTGTGCTAAAGACTGAAGACACTCGGATTTGCATCACAGAAATAAAGGATATTTTACAATAAATTAACTCTTTATTTTTGTACTTATTTAGTTCAAAATGCATTCGAGGTACAGTATACATTTTTATTGAGTCATTATGATCACGCAATCCCAAAAGCTTACTACACATTTTCCAGTTTTAGGGCCTTTTGAGTCACAAATATTACGAAATGCAAATTACTTGAAATCAGGGTTATTACAGTTAACTAAAACTAAAATTGTAAAAACAAAACCAAAACCAAAAGAAACTTTTTATTATATCTCAAATAAGTTAATAACGCTGAAAAAAAGTTTAGTTTAACTATATTGGGGGAAAACTCCAAAAAAAAGCAAAAATAGAAAATCATTGAAACTGAAACAATTAAACAAAAATACAAACAAAAAACTTAAAACTGAAAAAAACTATCTAACTATATATAATCTAACTATAAAAAAAACTATCTAACTATATATAATCTTAATAATACCACAAATGACAAAACAAATATATAAAATAGTGATTAATCACATCTAAAATTAATTTTAGCTTACATAGTATATGTGTGTTTACTGTGTGTATTTATTAATATAAACAAGCATTAATATATTTAGGAAAAACATGCTTATATATTAAAGGGGACCAAAAACAGGCAGGTTTGGTCAGTTAATTTTAAATTAATCAAATAAATTAATAAAAAATGTTTTTTGAATTTTGTTTGTTTTTAAAGTTTATTTAAAGTAACAAAGTAGTTTTTTTTAGTTTACTATAATAACCCTGATTCAAACTAAATAGACAAAATAATGTTAAGGCTGGAATACACTACACGACTTCTAAAATCTGAAGAGATTTCTAAAACACTAGGCATTATACAGGAAAACTTGGCATCGTACACTACGTGACGGATCATACACCAAACTAATTTTTGTGGAAACGTGTGTCTTGTTGCTAGGAGACACATGACAAATAAAAACAAATGTGTTCTAAAATTGGTAATTGGTAATTGCAAATCTGTGCATCTGTGACTACACTACCTGATGTTTTGTGGAATCTGTCAGCCTTAATCTGCAGACTGGCTCTGACTTCAACTTCAGCGTCAACTTGTTCAGACTGGAAAATCGGGGGGAAATCAGGACAAAAATCTCTTAGTATATTCCAGGTTTTACTTTTTAAGAACCTAAAACAAAAAATACAAAATAATAATAATGTCAACAATATCTCAACAATTCCACTTTTACAGTTCATTTGCTAGGGTTTTCAGAGTTACAAAGGGCAAGTAAGACACAGACAAAAAAAAAAAATTCTCAAAGCTTAGAGACCAAAAACAAAGTGTTGATCGTAAGTTTTCCTTGTCTTACACTCACCCTGCTTTAAACAGAGTGCAAGAATGCTGTGAGTATTTCACACCAATCTGAGTAATTACAGCCTGCGGGATATTTATTACTATCATTATTTCAGCTCATATTTACTGCAGGAACAAGAAGCAAACTTGACGTTTTTAGATCCAAGCCTCCTCCTTCTAGGTCTGCTATTTCACAGAAGTGCTAAATCCTCAACAAAGACAAGTTCTAGTACTCGACAGCTTCATCTACAGAATCTAGGGTTAAGCTGTGCGCTGAAAAAAATACAAATTTAAGAGGCTTAAAAGTGTCAGTAATAGAAGTCGAGCTCCCTAATACCAAGCTTACAAAAACGCTGCTATCCTCCAGGCCATTGTAAATCAGGCTTCGAAGCACAGGGAGAGCATCATAAAAACACACTGAGAAAATGGCTAACGTGGATGCTTTAACATGTGCGAATTAGAAACGCGCCACCCAGAGCTGCGATTTATCAACAACAGCGTGTCCTCGCTTCACAGACGAGCTGTCTCTGGAAAATGGTTTTCAAAAAGAGACAGGGAAAAAATTGATAGGGCTTTTAACAAGATTTCATCTGAAGCATCTGGTGAGGTCCTGGATTTCTGTGCCACAAATTAATGACACCGGCGTCAATAAATCAAGAACGCACACCAGCAGAATACAATTGTTTGTAAGGCAAACACAAACAAAGCCGCGAGACGGCACACATGGTAATATTTAAGAGCTCTGATGTACGTCAGTCTAGATATTAATCCTAAACGTGTTAAAATGCTTTCTGTCGGCTGATTACACATCGCTAATAAAATGGGTATAATGTTTGGGTGTGTGAATGATCCGCTTTGCTTTTGTTTTGCACAACCAAGGACACAGAACACGCTCCACAGAAGTGTGAGAAACTCTTTCATGCTTGCTTTTGCATGCTATTCTGTTCTGAAGAGCATCAGCGCACCATGCATAACACAAAGATGGTGCCTGAAATGCATGGACTAAACTTGTGTTTTTGCATACTAGTGTGTTTCAAGCCCAAGGGATGCATGCACTAAAGTAGTCACATTGTGATATATGCAATATATGTCTTAAGCACTAGAAGGCACTCTTGGTCTTGCCCTTGTATGTGTTATATTATTAAGAAGAAGCAGCAGAGTTCTAAGTAAAGACAAAGTAAGTTGACACAGCAATCATCTCAGTGTATGCATGTTATATTTAAGGTAATTAACATATTGGCGACAAGGATTGTCTTTTCGAACGCGAGCGAGTTGTGCGAGCTGAAGTGTTGACTGCTGAAAACTGATTGTACTGAACTTGTGGAACAACACCCGACGAAATGGCTGCGTTTATCGGTCGTATTGATGCTTCTGATGAGTCAGCTGAACAGTGGGCTACCTACATAGAAAGGTTTGCACAATTTGTTTCTGCAAATTATATTTCGGAAGAGAAACAAGGCGCAGTGTTCTTGAGTGTAATGGGTTCATACGTACGGACTGCTGCAGAGTTTGATCAGAGTTGACCCAGAAAAGCCGGGTACAAAATCATACAATGACATTGTGATTGTTTTGAAAGAACATTTATCTCCGAAACTGATCGTGATTGCATAAAGATTTAGGTTTCATAACCGCAGTCAGCACGAGACAGAGACAGTAGCACAATATGTCACAGTCCTGAAAAAGTTGAGTGAACACTGCGAATTTGGGGCGCATTTGCAAGATGCGTTGCACGATCGTTTTGTGTGCGGGCTGAAAACATCCATACAGACACGGCTGCTCACTGAAGCAGCGCCCACATTTTAAAAGGCAGTGGAGATTGCTGTGTCTATGGAAATGACCACGAGAGAATCTCAGCAGTTAAGCGACTTTTTGAAAGTGCATGCACTGTCTATGTGCAATACAAGATAAAGGGGGAAATAAGTGTCACCGTTGTGGAAAAACGAACCACAATGAGAAAGACTGCAATTTCAAAGAGCAACAGTGCCACAACTGTGGTAAAAAAGGCCACATTTCCATAGCAGAATTAAAGGGAAACACACACCAGACAATACAAAGGCAAAGTCAAAGTGGAAGTGTATTAGATGGATGTGAAAGATTTGTCAAGTGAGAACACTACGGATACAGAACTGGCATTACATGTGTTGACCAGAAAGGAGGAATTGACACACATTTGCCTTAAACCAAAAGTAGAAATTTTGGAAATGGAATTAGACACGGGAGCTGCAGTTTCCCTCATTTCAAGAGACCTTTATAATGTGCGATTAGCTCATAAACCACTGTATACCACAGATGTGATTCTGAAAACATATACAGGTGAGGTGGTGGCTCCAGTAGGAGTTATCAAAGTCAAGGTGGAAATAAACAAAAAAAAAGCATTGAAGGAAATGCCCCACCACGGCAGAGAGTGGCTTAAAATCAGGCCTCCCTAATGTGCACTGCTAGACAAAATATTAGTGACTGCGTCAGGTAATGAACATCATCTGAAAAGTGTGAATTCTTTAAAGATTCACTTGAGTACTTGGGTCATATCATAGATTCTCAAGGCCTTCATAAGTCACCAGAAAAAGTCAGAGCAATTGTAGACGCACCAGCATCAAAGGACGTCAATCAACTTTGTTCGTTTCTGGGACTTCTAAATTATAACAGTCGGTTTATCCCTAATCTGGCATCAGTGTTAGCCCCCCTTAATGGTCTTTTGTGCAAGGGAAAACAGTGGCTGTGGTCTTAGGAGTGTGAGAATGCTTTCTGAGCTGAGCAAAGCAGAGCAAAATTATGCTCAAATTGAAAGAGAGGCACTTGGTATTGTTTTTGGAAATTTTATCAATATCTGTAAGGGCGGAAGTTTACTTTGCTCACAGATCACCATTCGCTTACAACCATCTTCAGTCCAATGGAAGCCATTCCATCCATGGCGGCGGCTCGGTTGCAGCGCTGGGCTTTGTTGTTGGCTGCCTATGATTACGATATTGAGTATAGAGATTATTACAGTGCACACCACTGTAACGCAGATGGGTTATCACGATTACCTCTGCCAACGGGACCTCCAGTTAAGCTGGATATGGCGGAGTTACTTCAAGTAAAACAGCTTGATGCTCTACAAGGGTTGACCCCATCCTGTCGCAAGTAATGGAGATGGTGGCGACGGGATGTTTTCCACAGGTTACAGATGCAAATTATCTGCTCTTCCCATATGTAAATAGGAAGGATGAGTTCACTATGTAACAAGGTTGCCTCATGTGGGGCTGGAGAGTGGTCGTCTCTCCTAAGTTGAGACCCAAGGTGCTGGCCGAATTACATACAGGACTTCCAGGTGTCGTCAGGATGAAGGCAGTTGCACGCAGTTAATTCTGGTGGCCAGGTATTGACCATCAAGTCGAGCAGTTGTCAAAGACCTGTCAATTCTGTCTACAGATGCTAAAAGCTCCCAGACCTTCACCCTTGCACCTGTGGAAATGGCCAGAATCACAATGGCAACGCGTTCATGTGGACTTTGCAGGCCCATTGGAAGGACACATGTATCTGGTAAAAGTAGATGCTTACTCTAAGTGGCTCGAAGTGCGTATGATGGATTCAACTACATCTACAAAGACCATTCAGGTGCTGAAGACATTGGTCAGTGGTTATGGATTCCTGAAGTGCTGGTTAGTGATAACGGTCCCCAGTTCACCTCGATAGAGTTTCAGACATTTCTCAAGGCCAATGGAGTGACACATACATGTTATGCACCTTTTCATCCAGCCACGAATGGCTTGGCGGAACGCATGGTTCAGACGCTGAAATGGGCACTACGCTGTTCAAAAGGATCAACATCCATTCAACAAAGGCAGGACACTTTACTATTGGCGTACCTAAATACCCCACATGCTATCACAAACTCATGCTATGTTGTTCCTACATCGTAGATTGCGATCTCGCTTTGATCTGTTGAAACCGAATGTTGCCTCTGTGGTCGAAAAAGCTCAAACTAATTGTGCCAGCGACATTAAATGCACGCTAAAGACAGAACATTTGCAGTGGGTGACAGGGTAAAAGTTCGGGATTACCGGCATGGAAAGAAGTGGACGCCTGGCGTGGTGTCAGCAAAGACCTGTGTCACATACTTGATGTTGGACCAAAGAGACTAAGCGTTATCTGAACGTAATGTCAAGCCCCCAGTACGGTTTAGTCCTTAAGAATAACCTGGGTGGTATGGTGATAGTCATGGTGCTGAGTGCAATTTATCCAGAGCATACCAAACATGCTCAATGGGTGACATGTCAGGTGAGTACACTGGCCATGCAAGAACTTGGATGTTTTCAGCTACCAGGAATTTTGTACAGATCCTTCCAACATGGGGCCTCGCATTATCATGCTGCAACAAGAGGTAATGGTCGTGGATGAATGGCACAATAATGGGCCTCAGGATCTCGTCACTGTATCTTTGTGCGTTCAAAATGCCATCAATAAAATCCACTTGTGTTCGTTGTCCTTAACATATGCCTGCCTATACCATAACCTCACGGCTACCATGGCCCACTCGAACCACAACACTGACATCAGCAAATCACTCACCCACATGACGCCATACACGCTGTCTGCCATCTTGAGGCCCAAGAAACCTCAAGATTTAAAGAGCAATGCAGCTGACTGGCAGAGGTGGACGAAGTACACAAATCAAGTACTTGAGTAAAAGTACAGATACATACTATAAAATATTACTCCAGTAAAAGTAAAA
>JAUMHI010000065.1:17294705-17309716 GCA_032359435.1 Enteromius unitaeniatus
ATTACTGCTAGTACTGCAGAGTGGGAAAGCTATTTTCTTGGCCAGGAAATAACCTTTCCTAGAATTGATGAATAATTATAGTATCTGCTCGGTGCACGGACAGATCAAGTAATTGTAACTTTAATTCTGCTTCGGTTAATCTTAAAATCTAATCTAAATATTTATTATTAATTATAACCAGTTATATTATAACCAGCAAATTTGTTACAAAAGGCATCTGATATAATAAACCCATTGCAATGTAATATTACATGCATAAAACTCCCATGAGCTCCTATATCAATATTCTGATACAACTTGTTTAGAACATGCATTAAGTTAGTCTCTGCAGTGACAACTTGCTGACGACATGTCTGACTCGTGAACGAACAGAGGTTTCATCGGGCGCACGCGTCTGGCCCGAAGTTAACATGTCTGTTGTGTTTGTTGATCGGTTTGGTTACAAACCAGCTACAAACGCAGCTAATGAAGAGTAATGAAGTGGGACTCTCAGGTTATTGTGCTGTGGGACCTTTTTCCAATACATTTATTTATTTGTAGTGACCTGCCACCCTATCAAGATTTTTCATAAACATAAAAATCTAACCATGAACACACATAGTCTAAATATAGGCTAATTATAAAAAAAGATAAACGCAGACACACAGGCACACATGGCACGCGTTCCCACATTTAAGCCAGCACGCGCGTGCTTGCTCTCACCTTGCTTCACCTCTTTGCCAATCCTAGTACTTCCAGATCCCCAGAAACCATTTGTCGTGGAAGTCTCACGAAAGTTCAACCCAGCGGAAAAAAACTATGACATAAGCAACAGGGAGATCCATCTCGGCAATGCCAAAAGACTTAACCCACGCCAGGCTAGATGGGCTCTCTTCTTTACCTGGTTTCAGTTTTCCATCTCTTACAGACCGGGATCTAAGAACGTATGTGCAGATGCACTCTCCCGTATTCATTGTCTAGAACAAGAACCGGAATCCACGGAACCCATCCTACCTAAGCACATGTTTGTCTGTCCCATTCAGTGGGTGACTACCTCTCCCGATACCTAACCGCCCCGGTCACACCTAGGAGTCAACTTCATCACCGATAACACCTGTATCCTGGTCATAGTTGATCGATTCACTAAATTCTGTTGTCTCCTTCCCTTCAAAGGTCTTCCTACTACTGCCTGGGAAACCGCTCAAACACTATTTAACCAGGTGTTCAGAACATACGGACTACCAGAGGATATTGTGTCCGCCAGGGCGCCACAGTTCATATCCAACTGTTAAATTCAGATTTAGTTAGAATCTGTGACATAAGCTGAGTGACTTCTGCTTTTCTACATTTTTGCAATTGCTTGTACCTGGGCAGCAGAAGAGTTGGGAGGAACACTTTCAATTCCCTGAGATCTCCTCCTAGCACCACACACCTTCATTGAATTTAAAGGCAAATCAGCCACTGCTAAATCTGTCTAAAAAAAGGCTTGCAAGTCAGGATAAATGTTATCAGGCTGACTGTCTTCCATATCAGTTTTTGCTGAAGCTTTGTTGCGGTTCAATTTCTTTGTCAAAGTTGATATTCTAGCCCGGAGCTCTTTGTTCGGTTCTTCTCTGAGTTACGCTGAGATTGTTGTGTAGCTAGCACTAAGCTAAACTCTCTGTGACAACAAATTATACCTTTAAACATTGTTCTTACGAATGCATGCTCCAAGAACTTTTTTACACTCATCTACAGACCAAGTCTTGTCTGGATGGATCTTATATTTCTTAGTTAATTCTTGTCTAACTTTTTCAGTTACTATTAGGCTGATTTGCATTCCTAAAAGTGATTTGAATTCGCTATCTGACCATAAAAGGGTTGCGTGACAACTTTTTTCAGTTGTGGGGATTAGCCTAGAATTCTTTCTAAACATTTTGTGAGTTTCTTTGTTTACCATACAATCACAACACTACAAATTCTCTGATCAACATAGAGAACGCACCAAAAAATCCAAACGCTCGGCCAGTCTTCTAGCGCTTTCTTAAAGTATGTCAGGTCAGATAAACCAGACATCCAAAAAGCCCTGCACACGCTCACATTTCAGCCCAGCCCCGCGCCTACTCGCACTCAAAATGGTGGCCGAGGAAGCAAACATCAAGCCTACCTCGGGGATGCCAGCGCCGCCAAAATCCTTCGCGGTTTCCAACACCGGCATTAGGGTTGCCAAAGCCATCAAAAAGACTGCTCTCTAAACCGCAGATAACGGGTCCTAATCCTGTTTCACGGCCTAAAAAGCCATGTTCAGTCCAGTTGGTCCCGGTTTTACAGCCTAAGATGCTGTTTAAAGCTCAGTCTGTCCTGGTTTTACAGCCAGGATGTCACATATGTTCTGTGTTATGTTATGTCACATATGTTCTGTGTATGTTTTCTGTCCATGTGCTCTGTGTTTACCTTCTGTATCCTCATGTCTTCCCTCATTTATGTCTCCGCCCCATCATTAGTGTTCCCCATTGTCTCTGATTGATGTTTGTATAAATACCGTGTCCTGTGTACGCCCAATTGTCGGATGTTAATGTTTCACGTATGCTTGTATGTCCTTGCACTGCTCTTCGCGTTTTCTTTGTTTCAGTGTTATTTGGTTTCAATAAATGTTCTAGTTAGAGTTATTTCTGCCTCAGAGTCCTGCCTGCCCACAAAGAAGCGAGAGCGCAAGATTCACACACCTGCTTCGTTACATATATTAAATACATGTAGTTAATTCATATTACTCCCTACTTAAATGCTTAATTTCACTGTAATAACAAGTAATAGTAATAATAATAGTTATAGCAAGGGCCCTAAACATGTAATTTTTGTTAAACTTTTAATAAATTGATGTGAAGTTTTAAATGAGTAATTAATGTTTTTGTTTACATTATATATATATATATGTATGTGAGCTGTGTATATTTATTATATATATATAAATAATAAATACCCTGGCGAGGCCCCAAACCAAGCGCGCCAAGGCCCAGGTACGTGGGGTAAGAGAGTCCGGGGGGGAAAACTAGTATTCCGGCGAAGGTTCGTAACACATATATATAATGTAAACAAAAACATTAATTACTCGTTTAAAACTTCTAAAACTTCACATCAATTTACTAAAAGTTTAACAAAAATTCCATGTTTAGGGCCCTTGCTATAACTATTATTATAATTATTACTTGTTATTACAGTGAAATTATACATATATTACATTACATATATAATGTAAACCAAAATTCTTGTTTTAGGATGCAATTAATCACAATTAATCATTTGACAGCACTAATTTTAATCAGTTAGAAACTTTTTGATTAATAAAAAATTACAATGAACAACACAAAATTATAACTTAATGTTGATTTCATAGGACCCTGTTTAACACATCTGTTCGTGACAAGACATGTAATACATCATAAAAGAAGAGTTTCTCTAAATGTAAGAAAGATGACCGTTCAGTGATGGCTATGCCTTCACTTGAAGATGTACAGCAAGATGATATAAGTCTTTCCCAGAGGTTTGAAACGTGGCAGTTTAATAATTTCTGTTGAATGAGTTAAGGGTCTGTGTGTGTCGACGATGAACCCCGGAGCCCCTGGCTGTCCTAGATTGACTCCTGAATCTTTCACCATCCCCACTGAAGCACTTCTGGACTTTGCTTTGCATAGACAAACAGAATTCTTTCTCTTCTGTTTAACTCAGGCTCGAGGGACAGCGTGGCCTTCTCCTAAAAATCGCTTGTCGTAATGACTTGACCCACATTACGGTCACACCTAACTCACAGTAAAATACGATCCTCGCTTTATGATTAACTCGGTGTAGTGCGCAGCACTTATGCAACCTGCGTATTGCTGACTAAATGACTGATTACATCCAACAAAGTCAACAACAATAACAACTTTCACACAGGACATTTCACAAAGAGAATTCAAGATGCTATTAAACTACTATAAGCTAAAGTAAGAGTAACTGTAAGTTTTTCTTGGGAACAATTGCGACACAAAATCCAAAGAGGAAATGCATTTATAGTTGCTAAGTTTTGGAACAGATCTATCAACATAATGCAATAATTTGTGCTCAAACACACATACATGTGCTATTAAACGAATGGAACAACAATAGCAATTTACTCGCTTGCTGTATCCTAGCATTATCAGGGCATTCTACCACCTCTTTTATGGATCATTTGCATAGTAAATGTACAAAACAGTTAGATGATGCATGAAGAAAACAAGCAAAACAAGATGCCATTGAACTAGGTGTATTAAAATATTTACTGAAATACTGTGAACAAAAATCTTTCTCATGTAACAAAATGTGGCACAAATGCATTTGTATTAATCAACAGGATATTTGTAATAATAACCTTCAAAATGTTTCATCTGTGTTCAAATTACATCTGTCAAGACAGAGACTGAGATTTGCGGATCCAAATGTAAACCTCTTTATTTAACACACACAGGATAGTCACAGGCAGGGTCGATGAACAGCGAACAGAGACATCAAAGGCAAAGACATTAGAATAATCTAATAAACGTAGCGATGGTCGGGCAAACGCCGAACAGTGTCCAGGGGGCAAGGCTAGAGTGAGAGTCCGAGAGCAGGCTAGGTCAACAACGGAAATCCAAGAGCAAAGGAAACACAGGGAAACACCGCTGGCTTACAAAAGGGAAGACGCAGGGTACATCCACACAATGAACAGCAAATGTAAACAAACAGACAGGTCCTTTATATACACACAACACATAACGAGGTAATGAGGGGGATGAACTAATCTGTAGGCATGACAACACACAAGCGGGGTAGAGACATACAGGGTTGGCATGAAGACAGCAGGAGACATTTCATAATACAAGTCCTGAACACAGAACGGAGGGATAGAAAAACACAGAACATAGTCTGGGCTGGAGTGCCCTCTAGCGGCTTCCGAGGACAACTCCAGTGCCACTCATGACAACGTCATGTCAACTTTTAAATAAACTGAACAACACTAACAATCCACTTAGTAGTATACACTGTAAAAAATTCCCATGATTTTAACAGGAAAAAAACTGTTAATAGTTAATGGTAAATTCCTGTAAAATTTACAGGAAAAGCCCAGAAATTGATATTCCCAGAATTCCCTGCATTGCATTTAAAATGTTGTGTTGTTGAATTTGATGTTTTATCTTTAAAATAACAGTTTCTTCTTAGTTTTCTTTATAAGTTATGTTTATTATGGTTGTATGTTATGTGTAATGTTGTTAAATTAAAGTTTATTGCATATTTGAGTTTAATGTTGTGTTCGTGTGAATGACACTGAGCTCCTTCTATATATGTTCATATTTAAAAGCTGCTTATGATGGGCTTTAGTTCATCATGCGACTTTTTTACCGACCCCTGCATTTGGTGCTTATCAGTTTATTTCAAATTACAAAACAGATTTCAGTACTTTAATAGGTGGAATATTAACATTATATCAGTTCATGAAATTACGGTATTTAACTGTAAATTTAACTTAAAACTGTAAAACCAAAAACATTGTTACCATATTTTTCAACCACAGCTGCCAGTTTTTCATCATAAATTTTACTGAATTTTTTTACAGTGTATCTTTGCATTATCATAGTGTTCTTCTGTCGCCTTTTTATTTTTAGAGGGTATTCATAAACGACAAGCAAAACTTAAGTCACCAATAGTACCTTTAATACTTCTCATGAAATGAAACAGATCACAAAAGTCAAAGAGGGATGCACTAACAAGTGACTTTTTACAGAGCTGATTTCTCAACTTGGGCAATTGTTGCCAAATTTTTCTGAACTTATTTACTATTGAATGAATGAAAGAGCATTCTGAGCATTCTTCTCACACTTTTATAATGTTAGGTGCCATTCAATACAAGTACAATTTGTGCTGCTCTTGGTAGATTGCGCTAGTCATTATATGGACAAGATCTGTCTGTGTTTTTTTTATGTTTCATGGTCAGTACTTTAATACACATTTTAAAATCTGCGCTTTAACTGCGCTCTAAATTTGTGCTGTTTACTAAAATTAACAAATAGCTAAACTGAGCATGACTGAAAAATGCAAGGGGAAAATTAACTATTTGTAACTATTAACTCAAAAACACCTTTCTCATGAAAGTTTCTGTCAGATCTTTCAACACAATGTATCCTCAAACATTTCGTAATTTGTGTTGAAACTGTCAACACATGTACATCTGCCATTGCACCTAACGAGCAGCAATTCCCTTTTTTTTTGCATTTGTTAGTTTTAAGATTGTGGGCAATTAGTCTTTTTATGACTTGTTGCTTCAGCCTATTGCATCCAAAATACACTTATGCCACGCATCTTTAAAAGTTTATTCTTACTTGCATGTTATTACTCATAATTTATTGTTATTAGAATAAAAAGTGCATGTAACAAGAACACCTTAAAACAAAGTGTTTTTCTCCACTTCAGCTGCTCTTAAACATACACCAAAACCTACAGTTGCTGTTTTTATTCTGAAGGCTTTTACTGAGAGGTTTGTTCTTATATCATTCGCATGGTTTCATCTGGCCTTAAAGGAACAAAACAAGGCAGAGAGGAATGCTTTTACATAAATCAACAAGGTTTGGAACATATTTATCGACATGATGTACCCTCAAAACGTTTCGTAATTGGTGTTCAAACTGTGTCAACACACGTACATTTACTATCACATCAACTGAACAACAATAACAAACGGCTCAGTCATATGAATCTACGCCTTATAAGAGCCAGATAAGACTTACAGAAGGTCATAAACAAGCACTTGCATATCCGACAACTACAAAAAGACTCAAAACAGCATGTCCCTGTGATTGCACATGACGCACAGTGAGGAATCTGAGCACACTACGCTCTGGTTGAGAGCACGTTGTTCATCAGGACTGATGTCCTGGCAGCGTTTCAAGAGGGAACTCCACTGGCACGGTCGGGCTTGATGCCCGCAGGGAAACACTATCGCTCGCTTTCATCTCACACCTCCATCTAGACCCATGAATTTCAGCAGAAACCTACAGCTGACAATCTGACTCTCAGCTAAAATCACACACGACTGCATTTCTGGAAACATAAGAGCTCGGTAGTCAGATGGCATCTTTACATTTATACAAAGTGACTTACAAATGAATGGAAGCAATCAAAACCAATAAAGGAGCAATGATATGCAAGTCTCAGTTCGCCTACACTGTCAAAAGCAAAGGTGCTTCACAATGCCTTTTTGTCTGAATGTATCCTTAAAGAACCTTTAACATCTGAAGAACCTTTCTTTCTAATTTGAAGGTTTTTCAGATTATAAAAAAGGAACCAAAAATGGTTCTTCTGTGACATCGCTGTGAAGAACCTTTTAAGCACCTTTATTTTAATAATAGAGCAAGCTAGGTTTTTTTGTTGCTTTTTTACAAATTTTATAATAAATAAAAACAAAACAAATAGACTCAATACAAAACAAGCTGTTAGTAAATTAGTCTAAAAGGGCAATTTTTTAAAGAATAGAATTAGAAAAGCCATTTTTTATCTAAAGCGACTTATAAATGAGGACAATAAAAGCAATCAAAATCAATAAAAGCAATACACGTGCTATAAAAGTCTCTGTTAGCTTAACACAGTACACATAGCAAGGGTTTTTATTTTAAATTATATAATAAATAAAAAGAAAACAGATAGAATAGACAAAGAATGCTATGTTAGTGTTAGTTAGTTTTTTTTTAAACAAGCAGTTAGTAAATGAATAGAGTGCAAGTCTAAAAGGGACAAGGTTTTTTTTTCTTTTCTTTTTTTTAAAGAATATAATTAGAGAGTGCTAGAGTTAGAGGGCCAAATAAAAATGTGTTTTTAGCCACATTTTAGCGAAGGGCTCGGCTGCTCGGATTGAGTTGGAGGGAACATTTAATGTAAAATTCTGTGAAAGTGATTTCTTGTCTCTTTGGGATAAACAATAAAGCAACTTTAATTTGCAGAATGCAAGTTTCTAGAGCCACCTAGAAATAATGAATTTAGGTAAAGGAGAGCAGAGCCAGAGCTGGTTTTGTAAGCAAACATTAAAGGGTTAGTTTACCCAAAAATAAAAATTCATTAGCTACTCACCCTCATGTCTGTAACAGTGCAGCTGGAGGTGTCATTGAGCTCCACTAGATGATCAATCCAGCCCCATCGATGTGTTGTTCTGTGTTTCCCCTGTTATCATCCCCATAAACTTGTGTCTCCACCCAGGCTATCTGTCTCCATGGTTTCTCATTAGTTCCTACTCCCTCTGTCTCCTTATCTTGTGTTTTTAAAGACCCACCTGTGTTTGGTTTGTCTTGTCGTCAATCATTGTGGTTAATCCCCCTTGTAAGCCGTCCGTGTTTCCCTGTGTTTTTCCCTGTTCTTGTTCTCCTTCTCGACCCTGCCTGCCTTGGATTTTCGCTCTTTTCTCTGCCCCTCTGGATTAAGTTTGCCGATCACCTGACCACAGCCATGTATTTTGGATTATTCTCTTGTCTGTGCCTCTGATGTTCCCGTTCCTAGACCCTGCTTGCTTGTACTGTGAGTGTGTTTAATAAAAAGTCTGCACTTGGATCCGCACGCCTCTGACTCAATTTGTGACAATGTCATTCCAAACACATAAGACCTTCCTTCACCTTTTGAACACAATTAATATATTTTTAATGCTATCAGAGAGATATCTGACCATCCATAGACAGCAACACAACTGAAATGATCCCAGATCCAGAAACGTAGTAAAAACATCAGTAAAACGCTACAAGAATACTTTTTTTGTGCAAAAAAACAAAACAAAACATAATTTACTCAACTATTCTTCTCCCCTGACGTTAATGACAGAATGTTCATTTTGGGGTGAACTAAACCTTTAATTTTATGCGAGCAGCTATAGCCAGAAACTCAGATCTCAAAACCTCCAAAAAAGCATGTGTTTAATCCAAACTGCAATGTCAATAACAAAATTTCCATCCCCATGTCTGCACAAAAATTATACATCATCGCCTACTTGTCATAATAATAGTGAGAAAAATGGAGGAAAGCTGCTATTATTATGTTGTTAAAGTGATAATGTGAGATGTCAGGGATGTTGACCAGATGTGTTGATGCTCCATCAGTAAAACTTTCTGTGGAAAATTTCTGAAGATTGATTGTGAAACAAACCAGAGAGAATACGAAACAGAGCTGATAATGAATTCAAAAAACATGTTGCACTAAAAAATAAAAATAAAAAAACATTTATAACACTCTGTTAATCAATAAATTAAATGTGATTGCTGTTAGTAAAAGACAATACAAGAAATACACATTAATACATGAAAATAGATGTAAATAGATGATCAGCTGCAAATTTAGAGCTGGGTGGATTAATTACAAATTGTAGACTTACTGATTTCAAATTGCATGACAGTATTGTAATTAGTAATTCTTTATCACACAGATTTAAATAGGATAATTTTACCATACTGACATGAAAAAGAAAATATATTCCATTTATTGTTATTGGCATGAAATGAATTAAACATTACTTTAAGTCAAGGGTTTTTGTAAACTGGGGTTTGTGAAGGAACTTGATTTTTGAGCTTAAATTAGAAAAGTATTACATTAAAATAAAAAGGTTTAAAATAACAATAATCAAAATAAAACAATTACTAAAAAAATAATAATATCAAGAAAACTCATAGACTTTCTGAATTTATAAAAGCGGTAAGCTATCTCAGAAAGGAAAATTTTAAAGATGATTAAAACTTGTGCTGTTGTGCAAATCATGTAATCATGTAATAAATAAAAGGTCTGATAAAGATTGTTTCTGTAACGTTTAGAAGCCAACCAGAGATTGAGTTCAAATCAAAAGAGTTTATTTTTCACACATAGGAATAAGGTCAACAGAAATCTCAGGCATTCAGCAAAATTTGTAAGTAAATCAACAAAAGTTCTTTCTCCTGATCGCTGCTCGAATGAGCCTCCTGGCTGGCGATCTACCAGAGCTATTGACTTTCCGACAGCCGGCTTCAGAGGACCTGGGAGAGGTGAGTGAGCAGAGGTAAGTGTACAGGTAAGTATCTACCTTAGCAGGATCTCCAGATCGTTCTCCAGTGATTCCAGCACAAAGAGGGATCGGCAGGTGAGTGTGCACAGGTGAGTAGTGTTTCTGTCGTACTGCTGAAGAGCGATCTCCTAATCGCTTAATAGTAGCAATGGGAGCTGTGAATTCAACTGAGGAAGTCAGGTAAGGATCTCAGGTAAGTATCTAAGGTAAGTTCAACAAAGATGGTGTAATTCAGTGGCAGATGGAGAGAACAACAGTCGTCAGCCAATTCAGCGGATCTATGGGCAGGTAAGCATGAGAGACAAACAAGTTATAAATGTTGTTACCTCAAGCTCAGCCGTGGTCTGACTGGAGAGCTTGTCTTTTGAACTGCAGCAGGTAATTAGTACAGGTGTGTTTCGATAATACTCAGGAGAGTGAGAGCGAAACTGGCTGATCTCGGATCAGCAGATCGTGCTGACGTGACATTATCCCCTCCTCCACGAGCGTCTCCTGACGCTCGAGATCAACAGTGTGGACAGCCTCGCATTCTAGGGGCAGGACGATGTGGATGATTCCTGTGTGATTCATCCTGTGATTCCTCAGTGAGTGAAGGGTCTAGTACATCATTTCGGTCTATCCAGCACCTCTCCTCAGGTCCGTATCCTTCCCACTCAATCAGGTACTGCAATCGGCCATTTCGCCGCTGGGAGTCAAGGATTTCCTTAACCTGGTAGGTAGCCTCTGTGTTGTCGACCTCTGGAGGAGGGTTTTCAGGTTGCTCTGGAGTGGGAGGAAACAGAGGTGTCAGCATGACGTTTGAGCAATGAAATGTGGAAAGCAGGATGGATGCGATAGTGTGATGGTAACTTTAATGACATTATTTATTTGACAGAGGATGAGGAATGGGCCAATGTAACAGGGACTTAATTGTTTTGATAACCCAACATGCACTGGAATGGTGTTAACCCAGTTGTTTCTTGCCATAGTGAATTTTGAGCATATTCTGCCCAGGGGAGGAATTTGCTCCATTCTTCTTGATGGGTGTGACAGTATGCCCGCAGATATCTAGATACCTCTTGAATTTTCCTTTCGGCTTGGCCGTTTGTTTGAGAGTGATACCCTGAAGATAAGCTGATAGATACTCCTGGAGGTAAATTGTGGGCCTCTGTCTGAAACTATATCTTCTGGGAGTCCAAAGTGTCAAAACTTGCTGGAAGAGAATTGTAGCTGTGTCTAAGGCGGTAGGGATACCTGGTAGGGGAATTAGCTTGCAACCCTTAGAAAATCTATCGACTAAGACTATAATTGCAGTGTGGCCATCAGACTGGGTTAAGTCAGTTGCAAAGTCTATCCCCAGATGAGACCAGGGACGTTGGGGTAAAGGTAAGGGTTGAAGTTTCCCCTCTGGAAGTCTACGGGGAGTGTTGGTGATAGCACAAACTGAACAGCCCTGTATATAACGTTTCACCTGTAGACGCATGTTGGGCCACCAGAAACGATTCCTGATGAGGTGAAGAGTTCTGTTGTGGCCTGGGTGACCCGGACCAGGCGAGGTGTGCACTGTGTCTATTACCGGGACTCGCAGAGCTGTGGGTACATACTGTTTGTCTGCGGGACATTCTGGAGATGAGGGCTCTTCCCTGGTTGCCTGGCGAATTTGTTCCTCCAGTTCTCATACTATAGGGTCGAGAAAAACTGCTGGGGGTAAGATTTCAGGACTAGGATCTGGATCCTGGAGTCGTGACAGAGCATCTACTTTGATAATTTTACTTCCTGGTCTATAAGTGATTTTAAAATTTAAACGAGTAAAAAACAGTGGCCCAAACACCTGGCCTGTCGGTGGTTGAGGCGTTTGGCTTCATGCAAATACTGCAGGTTTTTGTGATCAGTTATGGGTGTTGCGCTCCCTCAAGCCAGTGACACCATTCTTTAAGGGCCTGTTTGATAGCTAGAAGTTCTTGATTTCCTACATCATAATTTTGTTCTGCTTGGGTTAATTTTTTCAAAAAGTAGGCACAAGGGTGTAATGCAGGCGGTGAATCTTGTTATTGTGACAGTGTGAGTCCTACCCCTAATGTAAGAGGTACTGTGGTTAGGCTAATCTCCAGAATAAAACGACGAAAGAAATTTGAAAAACCTAGGAATATCTGTAGTGGTTTGGTGTTATGTCTCAGGCATTCAGCAAAATTTGTAAGTAAATCAACAAAAGTTCTTTCTCCTGATCGCTGCTCGAATGAGCCTTCTGGCTGGTGATCTACCAGAGCTATTGACTTCCCGACAACCAACTTCAGAGGACCTGGGAGAGGTGAGTGAGCAGAGGTAAGTGTACAGGTAAGTATCAACCTTAGCACGATCTCCAGATTGTTCTCCAGTGATATCAGCACAAAGAGGGATCAGCAGGTGAGTGTGCACAGGTGTCTGACTGCTGAAGAGCAATCTCCTAATCACTTGATAGTAGCAACGGGAGCTGTGAATTCAACTGAGGAAGTCAGGTAAGGATCTCAGGTAAGTATCTATCAGGTAAGTTCAGCGAAGATGATCTGTGTAATTTAGGGGCAGATGGAGAGAACAGCCAAATTCAGCCAATTCAGCGGATCTGTGGGCAGGTAAACATGAGAGACAAACAAGTTATAAATGTTTTTTTATCTCGAGCTCAGCCGTGGTCTGACTGGAGAGCATGTCGTTTGAACTGCAGCAGGTAATTAGTACAGGTGTGTCTCGTTAATACTCAGGAGAGTGAGTGAGTGAGTATAATCCAGATAACATGTAGTATGTTATTATTATTTACTATGCAAAATACAATCATGCGTCATTTCAAACATCTTGCAAAAAAAAAAAGAAAACTGCAGCTTTATCTTTAAAATTCTGCTTTATAAAATATATGCATACTTTTAAAAAATTGAGATAAAATACTGCTGTCTGTAACAAGGGAAGTGGAAGCATGCGGATCCAATAGCAAACTACCTTATTCACAAAACGCAGGGTCGATAACAGCGAATGGGGACAACAGAGGCAGAGACGAGAATAATCCAAATACGTAGCAGAGGTCAGGCGAATATCCATAGCAGGCAAGGTCGAGAACAATAATCCAAAAAAGAGAAAACAGGAAACACAGAAAGTTTACAAAGGGGTAAATCCACACAGGTACATCCACAATGATCAGCGACTAGTCACACACAAATGAGTCCTTAAATACAAGTCAATACAAGAGGAGGGGGCAGAGGAACTAATGGGTAACCCGGACAACCAACAAGGAAGCAGACAAATGTTCATAATAAGAGTCCTGAACAGATAACGTAAAGACAGACAAACGGGCAACATAGTCTGGGCTGGAGTGCCCTCTGGAGGCTTCTGTGGGGAACTCCAGTGACCCTCGTGACACTGTCAAATTAGTAATTACCTCCAAAATTTTGTTAACATAATATATGTGGGTGTATACTGTGTGTTTATATATATATATATATATATATATATTATATGTATATATTTATTTTCATATAATCTATCATATAAATCATTTTAGTATATATAAACTTTTTTCATAATTATATGTGTCACGCCCCTGTCTATGTTATATGTCACTAGTTCATTTTGGTTTCATTTTGTTATTTCCTGTTTGCTCTTATATGGTCTTGTTCCTGTTCTTGCTTAGTTGACTGAATAAATAGATAGGTGCTCCTCACCTGTCCCGAGTTATTCCCAGTATTTATAAGCGTTTTGTCTTGTGCTGTCGATCATCAAGGTTATTTTGTATGAGTACGTTCTGCCAGTTGTCTGCTTGTTTAAATATTAAAAGTTTATGTTAAACTACAAGCACCCCAATGCCCATCTCTACACACAGCATGACAATACTGTATGCATGCATGTGTTTGTAATTATATATACATAATAAATACAAACAGTAAACTCATATTTATTACGTACACAAAAAACTTTTATTTTAGATGTGATTAATCACAATAAATTATTTGACAGCACTAGAAAAAAAAAACATTATTTTACTATATATATATATATATATATATATATCTGTCAGGTTTACTTTAATCTTTATATGTAAAGTTCAATTTTATAAGACCGTCAGAAACACTTCTCCTCAAAAAGCCAAAAAACTCCTCTACTTTGCAGTTAACCACAAGGAAGTTTTCCTTCCGTCTTAACCAGAAATCCTACTAGTAAATTACATCATGTAAAATTAGTTCTCTGCACGTCGTCTTCTCGGTAGTGAGTGCTCAAAGTGTACTCTGTTAATTGTTAATGAACATGCCCTGAAACGACTTCATTCACATCAGAACGAGAAGTTCGTCAGGCGTTTACTAGAGAAGCACACCTCCTTACCGAGAACTAGTTAATCCTGAGTATTACCCTCATTGCTATTTTTAGCGGTGTGAAAGGTGTTTGGATCGTCTGTGTTATGTTTAACGGTCTGATTAAGAGTGAGTTGTCAAAACACGCTGAGATCCTTCCACTACACCACTGGTTACGTAATGCAAGTTTAACTCAGCGAGACATGTAAGGAAAACCCAATAAAACTGTTTAAGTTACTGTACATTTAACACACTCCACAATACCCTCATTCCAGTTTAGGCTGTGCTCAAAGAGCCTCTTTCCAGGAATAGGGATCTGATAGCAGGTCTCTTATTGGCTATGACCTTAAACTGAGCGCTCCTCAACTTTATTAAGGTGGCTTTACAAGGGCAGGAAAAGCGGAATAGCTCCGAGGAGAGCATTTATAAAGCCAGACACTGAAGAGCGCTCTACATGTAGGCCTGCAAACATCTCTGACAGTCTTGAGAAGACACTAAAACAACTAAAACTGTCAGGTTTTTAATGAGATCACCACTGTAAATGCTATGACTTCAAAATTAGGGCCGGGACTCAATTAAAAAAAGGCTTTGTAATTAATTAATCGAAATGAATCGCATTTTAATCGTATATAAATATTTGACCTGAGAACAGTGAGAAGTAAGGTTTTTTCATATGGATTTTTAGTATACCATTGAATAATGAC
>JAUMHI010000065.1:17336978-17351850 GCA_032359435.1 Enteromius unitaeniatus
AAAAGAGAAATACACATTTTGTTCACTTCATTCCAAGTCCCATGAAGCAACCTTTAAAAGCTTTCATACTCCACTGACAGATATTTGTTCTTGTTTTAAACATAAACTTACTTCATTTTGATCAGTTTCTCAGAAAGCAAGAGGTTGTTAATCTGCATCTCTAATAAATGTAACATGTAATAGTTCACCCAAAAATCAATTCTGTCATCGTTTACTCAACCTCAAGTAGTTCTAAACCTGTATGAAGCTCTTTCTTCTGCCAAAGGTCTCTTCAAAGGTTATTTGAAGAAAGTTTGTAACCAGGCATTTTAGGTCATCATTGACTTCCATTGATTTTAGATTTTTTTTCCCTACTATGGAAGTCAATGGTGATCAAAACAGCCTGGTTACAAACTTTCTTTGTGTTCAGCAGAACAAAGAAATTCATGCAGGTTTGGAACTACTTGAGGTTGAGTAAATGATGACAAAAATTTTAATTCTGGGGGGAACCCGAAATTTCATTTCTTTAAGGCTTTTTTAGGTCTTAATTTGAGAGCGATTTTAAAAAAAAATCTAGAATTTTAGTTTTCGGCTTCACGATTCTTAAAAAAAGGAAATAGTCTTATAAAAATGTCTCATTTTGTTTTTTCTTCATGTCGTGTAATCCTTATTTTCAGTTATTCAAAGTACCTTACAGTCAACAGTTCTTGAAACAACTATCCAATAAACCTTACAGCACTAAGAAACATTTTGTACAATATAAAGGTTTAAATATTCTACATGCAACTTTAAATGCCAATAATGAACCTCTATTTTGAAGTAGCATTTAAAGAGTTTTCAAAGGTTAACCATTGCATGCATCATTTAACAGTGCTAAATATTAGTTTTTTTAAAAAGAAGGTAATTGTGTTGGGATCTCACAGAGCTGCTGTCATTATTTATTTACTAAACACTTGTGAGAAAGACTGTGATTAAGTGTTGATCTGAATGAACACACTGTCTCTAGTTCACTGCTGATTCCTTCAAGACAGCTGTTCTGACCTCTCCCGATGATTGGATTACTGATGAAGAGACAGCAGAGGCTTTAGTGCTTTTCTCATTCCTCAGCTCACCTAGTCCTGACCCAACTTCACCCCATTAAACCCAAAGCATCACTATTCTCTAACCTCCACTGAACACACTCATCCACTTCCATAAATTCCAAATGCAGAATTCAGCGTTTTTATCTTATTTTTATGGTTTCAGCCATGCAATAAAGAAAAAAGAAACGCAATTGTTCAGTTTTTATTTCAAGTTTGAGAAAAATTCATGTGTGAGATAAAAAGTCACAATTATCTTTTTTATTGGATGCACTGTATACTCTGATTTCTGAATATATATATATATATAATAAGTAAAGATCTTTGTACGCTGAGTTCAAAATTTTTATTAGCGTTTTTGTTTTTTTTGCCGTATTCATCATCTTTTGACGGGCGAAAACTCAGTGACCTTTAGAATGGAAGATATAAACTCAGAATTGCCAATTGAGAATTGTGAGATATAAACTCGAGAAAGCAAGGTATTTGTCGGTACGCAATCTGTTCCAACTGACGTATTATATACGTACAATGACATATGCGCATATGATAAATATGTTTTCCGACGATTTACAACACTGCACAATCTGTTCCATGCTTGTGCACCATTGTTTATTATGTTTCTTACTGTCTTCTGTAAACATCATTAAAGGGAATATTTTCCTCATTTAGATTATATAGATAGATATACCCTATAGAGACCCATACTAATTCAAAATGAGTAAACTTAACTAAGTTAACTAATATAGGGCCAACATAGGGCCATTGTTAATGACATGTGGTGGATAACTTATTCCATTTAACTGATTAAAGATCTCCAAGATGCTGCTGTACTGAACATGTTTAGTGAATGAGACCCAATAACTTTATACGCGGTGCACTTTCAGATCTAAAACCTTGCAGGACGTTTTCATTCACTTAGAAGTGTGTCACACACCGCATGAAAGGTAATGCCATGAACCTCCCACACAGAGCCAAACCACACTGGATTGCCTGATACATGACTTCAGTCATCTTTCAAAATCTGGTATATCACGTCTCCTGACCTCCAGCGGCAGGGGCACCAGTGGCGCTATAAATCATGCAGCAATCAGCCAACGAGACATAAATAAAGCAATTTACAGCTGACTCACTATAGCATCACCCACCTCCCATGATGCCTCTGCAAAACTTCTGGGAAGTGGCATGTTCTGGGAAGGCACATCAAACACAACCGGGAAGTTGGAGCATTCTGGGAATGGACGTTGCTTCCCCAACAACTTCCAAGATTCCTGCCGCCTTTAGAAAGCTCTGGAAATTGGTGCACCTCAAGAGCCTGAAAAACTGCAGGAGATTTTACAAGTAAACTGAGCAGCAGGACAACACACAAAGAGAAAGCGGAGCTCAAAGGTGCTAACAGAGCGCCTCCTGGTGAAAACTGCAGAATTAGGGCGCTTTCTGTTCGGAACTTGTGTTTCTGATCCATCTTTGATTATTTTAGCTGTTCTGAAAGTTCTTTCAAACGTGGAAATCTTTCTGATTAACAACAGGGTTTTAAGGTCTACAAAATATTTGGTTTTAAGCGAACATGCGGCCTTGAACTGGGGGTCCGAAAAATTTTCATACAGGGCATATCAATTTATTTACTGAAATATGCAGCGGAGCATGAAATGAGGTGGTTAAATGGAAATAATTCAAGGACACGAGCATGAAAGAAAGCTAAATAAGCAAATTCATAAAGCTTGGCGAGTCTAATCAGACTTTATGTAAAGCCAATCTGCTTCAGTTCAACATGTTTTCCACTGATGCAACTGTAGATTGTAGATGTGGAGATGAATGGAGTAAGGACAAAATATTTTTGCTTTAAAGGTTAAGACATACAATTAAGTCTTAGGAGAAAGAGCTTATGATTAAAAAAAAAAACCTTACAACAAGTATCTGCCAATGGGCTTTGAAAAACTCAAAGGCAAAAGATTTTTGGTTCTTGTTCTCAAAGTCGCTTCTTTAATTTTTAATTCTCCAGAAAACAAGACATATCTCATGTTAAATCTTATTATGTTACAAATTACTACAACTATATATTATTATAATACTTAAAGAACGCTGGTGCAAATCATTATGAAATGTTACATTTATGGGATGAAATAACTGTTAATATTTTTTTGTTTTAGTTCAGTTTATGTTAATTTTGTTTCACTAATATATAACTATACATACAGTTATTTTATGATTTACATGAACCTTCTTTTTTGCAATGGAACATCATTTTTTTAAGCTTGTTATCACACAACAGCAGTCTATTCAGATCTACATTTTGCATCTCAATTAAAAGTATTTAGATTTCAAGATTTAAATCAGGTTTCAAAGCCTAATCTTGTTTTAAAGGCTGATATCTCACATGTATTTTTTTCCGTCTCTTGGGCACATATTTACAGAAACGCTCGTTACACATCAGTGTCTTCTGAACTTCACGCCAAGCAAAAACAGCATCAAGACTAATGCGGTTTGAGAGATGACGTGTCACTTAATTGCGCGCCGCTTTATATCTGCAACGCTTTGTGAGTCATGAAGAGATCACTCTCCTTCTCTCCCCACCGCCGCTCTGAATTCACCTGAAAAGACCCGGTGTTAGTGTCAAGGTCCAAATAAGCATGTCTAAAAGCAATCACATAAGCAGCAAGCAGAAAGTAGGTCAAGATAACCTCATCTGACTGAGATACGGGGCTCTCTGCTGGGCTGCTGCTCGTGATTGTACCGGTCTGGGTCACGTTTGTGTAACCCAAACTGAACCTTGGGCTCCCCGAGGCCGGAGCCATACAGACAGTCCTCGGCTCAGTCTCTGTGTCTCTCCCCGCGGGACGTAGGCTCTCTCCTGCCTTTCATCCGGATGTGGAGTGTGTCAGGCTGAGTCACACTCTGAGACATGAGAAACCAGGGAGAACCAGACACTGAGAAACAGAGCCGTCACTTCCAGCCTGCTTCTAAATATTCAATATCGAAAATATGTTAGTAGAGCTTACTCAAATCTGATTGGTCAGACTGGATTCTGATGCTTGTTGCCATCCATTGTGATGATCTGACCGCAGAGGATCGTCGTGGAATTCTAAGCAGTGAATAATCATGATTTATCACATCCAAAATAAATTATATATGTATGTATGTATATATATATACACACACGCACATACACACTATATTTCTAAAATCCTTACATGTTTACACATTTACATATTCCTATATTTTGGATAATGTATATATATTTTTAATATACAAACATAATTCTCTTGAATATATGTACAACTTTTGAATGCGATTAATCATCTGAATCAATTCTCAGTAAAAGTTTAGAAATGTAGCCATTCTTCTCATTTTTAAATGTATATAGCTTGTAGTCTACACGGTTTTTCCTTTTAATTCATAATTGAACTTTAAATTAAACTAATCTTAGTTGTCTCCGTTGTCTTTAGCTGAAAAAAAAAGAAGTTATAGCTAAATTTAACTTAAGTCTAATGTTATCTAAAAAAAAACAACAACACAGGTGCAAATTATGACAAAACATTAATTTCATATGAGTTTATTTCTTTATTTTACTTCTATTTTTATTTCTTCTGTTAAAAGCTGAAACTATAAACTATTTACCAAAGCTCTAAAAAGGACTCAAAGGAACAAAATAATTGTCTTTTTGATGAGAAAAAAAGGTATAAGGGTTTAAAGGGTTATTATAGACCATAAAAGAAAAAAAAGGTCTAGGTGATTCAACAGAATTATATTTAATAGCTTAATGGAAGACTTCCCTTAAAGGACACTGGTTATGAAACACATGAACAAAAGAGGGTAGTTACCTTGAGCTAGATATAATAAAGGAATTATTCATGTAAGTTACATGTGCATATATTGAATGTGGAGCCATCCTTAAAGCCGCTATCTCGACTGCTGAGGGAATCTGAACCGCAGTGTTTGTTCTCTAAAGTGCTTTACACAAAATACGTGCTTTGTGTCTTAAATGAACAAGACCTTATCTGGAGAGTTTCCTGTTGCCCTTCGGCCTCTTTTTAGATCGCCTCACATATTAACTGCTTTTCTTCTACAAAAACACATCCTTGAAATACTTGACTAAATAAATAAACACAAAAGAATCCATGAAAAAGCCATCCGTTGCACTAGTACACAACAAAAAATCCAATAAAAACAAGCAAGTTTTAACTTCCACTAGTTATCTATAGTTCCTTCACTAGTGTCCATCTGAAAGTTGCTCTTATTCATATTACCACAAAACAAAATAACCGGTCGATTTAGGATTTGAATGTTGTACTATAGTAGCGCAGTTGTTTATAAGGTAATATCTAAAATATCTGACATCTTAAGTAAATGTGAAGTCAAATATAATACCTGAAACAACATTAAGTGTACAAATATTCATAAATATAAAAACCCATACACTACCAGTTGAAAGTTGGTCTGCTCACCATGGTTGAATATATTCGTAAAATATATATATTCATGAAAATACAGTCAAATGTCAAATATTATTAGAGTTTAAAACAGCTGTTTTCTATGTAAATATGTTAAAATGTAATTTATTCCTGTGAGATCTAAGCTGTATTTTCAGGCTTCAATGTCACGTGATCCTTCAGAAATCATTCTGATGTGCTGATCTTGGTCATTTCATTTTAAATTGTAATAATAGTTTCCAATAATCAGTTTTATTGGATTTTTGATCAAATAAATTAGCCTTAGGAATGAATTACTTCTTTCAAAAACATAAAAAACAAAGAAATTTACCTATTCTGATTTTTTTGATGGATTTTATGGCTTCGAAACGAACATTGCTTTTCTGTCCCAGAACTAACTGAGACGTTTGGGGAGATCCACGTCTGTCTTCTTCTAGTCAGGAGGATTTTGGCTCCATCTTGTGTCACTAAAAAGAATCGCTGTGTCTAAAAAATTCACAAAAATCCATTAAAATACACTGTTCTTAACAAATCAAAAAGAAATAAAATGGTAAATTATCAACATATCCAAATGAATATAATAAATAATATTAAAATAAATCTAATAAATATATTAACCCTTGTGCTGCACTTAAAGTTTTTTTAAATTTTATTCAATATTAAAAATAGCTTGTACATCTTTCATTATGATCTGCAAATATTTGATTCAATCTTTTTGTCGTCTTGACTCCTATGAATTAACACATGCTCTTTTGTTTTTATTTAGTGAAAACCAAAAAAGGATTACTTGTATTTTGGCAATAACCTGTCAAACATCTACAAAAAAACAGCTACACTAACAAAAATCATTTTAAGGTAAATGGTGCCAACAATTTATTTTAGCTACATTTAAAAAATAAATAAATAAATAAAAAATACTCAACTAAATTTGTTTGTTATATAAGAGCTAAAATTAATTCCAACCACAAAAAAAAAAAAGCAAATTCTGTAAATCTTTTTTTCCAGTGTAACAACCCCCTGATTTTTTGTAATTAAAGCTGTATCGTTATTGTTGGTTTATTGTTAGCTTTATTCCATAATCAAACCGTTTATCCACACATTTAACGAAACCCACTCAGCAGGATGCTTTCATTAAGCCTTCATGTAATTAATATCGATTGTGCGCCTTGAATTTGTGTTTGATGAATGGTCAGCCGTCAGAGCAGCACAGCAACGTATGTTTGATCTCTGCACTGCATTCATCTGTTATCCGAGCGGAGATGGTAAATCTATTCCTGAAGGAAGTCATTACAGTAATCTACACTGATGCATTACTTGTTTCTCTGAAGATGGATGTCTCAGTCTTGGACTCACGTTCTTCCTCTGGGCTTTGTCGGTGGTATAAGGACGGATTTGCTTCCTTGAAGATGGATCTTCCAGTCGAAGACCTTTTTTTAGTCCTTTTTTTCCCAGAGTTTCTTGAGGTTGTGTATTCCCCAGTGAAGCTCTCCTCTGGCTTTTTCCCTTTTCAGTCTGATGTTATGCATTTTGTATGAGTAGAGACCTCTTTTTCTCTTCTTTATCTGACGATCTTGTTGAATCTTCTTTCAGAGCAGGTTATTTACTGCATAAAATGAATAATAAAAATACATTAAAAATACTTAATCATACAAAAGATCGACAAAAAAAAACTAAAAGACATTAATGAAGAGCACTATACAGTAGTTATGGGCATTTTCAAAGCACTGCTATTTTTTTTTTTTACCAGTTTTATTAATTTTAGACATTTTTAATGTGAATATTAATACACACATAGACTATTGTACAGAAATGTCATATATAATGGTATGTTATTATTTTCTTTGCATTTAATGTTTCATACTTTTAATAAAATACTTGCCATGGGATTTTAAATGCTATTCTTCTGAAACGTTTCACATTTTTACTGTATTTTTGGTCAAAAAAATGATTTAGTCTCAGTGAGCAGAAGAGATTTTCAGCTAGTGTATACGTTCATATAGACATGATAAACAAGAAGATAAAATATATTAGCAGATGACCATAAATACTTGCAGCAAGGATTAACCAATCTATCCTAAATCTTCAAAATATTTTAGAAAATATTACTTTTTTTATATTATGTTTATATATGTTTTTTCATCAACTAAATGTAGTCTTGTGAGTAAAAGAAACATTTTTCAAATACATCAAAAAAAAAATCCTAATCTTTATATACCATCATATACTTTAAGCAAGTAACGTTAATGTTAAACCAAACAAGTTTATGTTGTTGACTGAACATCTTATACAGCCTAATAAAATATTTAACTGGTTAACCTGGAGGTCATGTGACTATTTAAGCATTATAAATGTGCTGATTACTGAAATAAGCCATGCTTTGGCAAAATAACTTCTAACTTGACTAATATCATCAAATAAGCTATGCATGATTTGACCTGATTCACCCTACAGATGTCAGGATGACTTTATATATTTTAGGTCAAAGAGGTTTGGCTAGTTATAGACATTTTTTTCTTTTTATGTAAACTTTAGGTAAACATCACCCTTTATCTTTTGTTGTCACTTTAGTAACTTGTAAACGTCATTAGGAATCGTGTGCAATCGCCTCGTGCTCCAAATAAACTGAGGTAATCTGTCGACGCGCGTGCAGCGCTTCAGATATTGCTCTGTGTCGTCACACCTGGACAGAGAGACGTCAGTAGCTGTAAACGTACGTCAGAGATAATGATTGCAGTAAATCCGGAGAGGGATCCCCAGAGGGTGCTCCGTGATTGGACAAGCGCTGGCACCTGATGACGTTTTCAAGCAAGTTTGACTTTGAATTATGAATGATACAAAGTAAAGGTGGGAAAAAAAACTGTGTGTGCCAGCATTTAATTTTTTTAGGTGGGGGAAAAAACTATTTTAAACATTCAAAGGTTCACTTTTAGGTTCCATCTCTCTAAGAAACAATCCCCTTAAAATATATATATAAATAAATGAATAAATAAATAATAAAATAAATAAAGGATGCAACCTAATTTCTTCTGTGGAACACAAAGCTGTGGTTTGCCATCCACATCCATGATTAAAACTGTTCCTATCATCTTAACTAGTTTAGTGCATTTGTAATGTTTTGGTGAACTATGCATTTAAGTACGATTGAAGAAAGCCACAAGGTGGCGTGACATGACAGCAAAACCAATTTAATATGAATATAGTGAAAACTTAATGGTTCGTTATTTCAAGGCAATATCGTTAACATTTCAAGCATTCTTTGGATTTGACAGCAGTGTTATCTTTGTCATAATACTATAGTTTTTACTAATGTTGTGAATATTTAGTTTTCATTTTAATCTGAATGTTTTAGTAATTTTGTTCTTGTCATTTTGTTATATTACACTTTTTGAGTAGAAAATAATGGGAAAATAATTAACCCCAACATTAAAATGATGTTATTCGGGTCAACAAAAGCCTGTTAGAAGACGATTATTATAATTATTTGTATTATTGAAATTGTTTAGAAACAAAGCAAATTTTCCCTAAAGTTCCCCTTCCATTCTTAAGTATTTCATGAGAATTACCACTGAACCTTCAGCAAGTTGTAAGCTAACATAATTAGAGATACATAAAAGTAATCAAATGTTCACCACTCATGTTCAGTCACAATTATGAGAAGCTTCTATAAAATGTAATTATGAATGCATAAAGAATTATGAAAAAATCTAAAGCATCCAATCAAGCTAAAAATAACAAGAGAAAAACCTAAAACATCCACACACATGCACAACACAGAATACAATGAACACGTTCTTGTAAGATGAAAATATAAAACACGTTTTCTTTATTTCCTGTATATAGACATATACCACTTGAGATTTGGAGAAAAGCACATATGAAGGCTATTTTATGATGGATCTCATCAGACAGCTGAATGCAGAGACAGAAAAGTTCTCAATTACAAATAGTAAAAAAACAAAAACATTAGAAATTAAATCCTAAACGTTTCTAACGCAGATACAGAAGTCTGTCGAATACCAACTGTCTGCAAGTGGCTAATAACGGTTTTCATCTGTACACGAGAAAAATCTGTACAAAATAAGAGATCTACCATTCAATAATAGATGGATCATAACAGTACATAATATGTACAATATCAGATGGAGCCATTTAGTAGGGGGACGCATACTAAAGGACACTTTGCAGTTGTATTTTCTTTCATGAAACGAAATGGAAAGTGAAATTCATCACAATGAAAGCTTGCAGCTGGAAAAAGAACGCTAAGTTATGCTATTGACACCAGCGAGAAAAATCATCTTTCGCAGACTACGTTTTTAGATTTTTGCACTACAGCCAAAAGAGGAAGGAGTTTAAATAAAAAAAATGTAAAAAAATAAAAATCAAAATCAAAAGAAGGTTTGGGGGGGAGAGAAAAATAACGTATTTATCTATTGGAATTTGCACATTCAAATCGGATAGACGAGCTTATACAGGCCGAGAATAAAAACCTGCATCGAAAATCACGTGAGATCACGGCACGGACGAACGCAGAGAGAGAACTGCACCGTAGCTCCGACCAGGCCAAACCCAATGGGAGTTCAAACAATGGTTCAGAGGGATTTGTCCTAAACCAAACCCAAGAAAACAAACGAGTCAGAGAAAGTCGTTCAAGTTTATCAGGAGAACTTCTCTTTTGTCAGGCTTCTCCGGGTCCCGTTCTGACCGCATTCCTTGTGAGCGAAACCAGCAAATATCAGATGAAAAATACTTCTTTTCCCATCCATCTAAAAAGGCACTCTATGCAAATATAGGCTTGGTCGATAAACTGGGTAAACAAACCGTTCGGTATTGCCAGTTAAAAAGCTTTAACGCTTGTCTAAAAACTAATTAACCACCGTAAGGCCACTCACCATTGTTTGAACAACCAAAATCTCCCTGGACGAACTTATTGCCAAGTTTCTGGACAAAAATGGAAGGGCTTTTTGCAAGCGTGACGTGAAATACACACCGAGCCGGTTTCATTTTTAAACACAGAACCACAGAAGAGAGCGAAACCTCTCGGTCTCCGAACAACCTGAGAATCGTTCGCTCGCCCGAATACAAGTTTGGTTCAGCTTAGAGGGATAGCTCACCCAAAAATTTTAAATCTGTCATCCTCATGTCGTTCCAAACTCTTTGTTCATCTTCAGAATGGAAATGAAGATTGATCGCTGATCACATTCTGGGAAAAGTGCGAGCATGTGTTTTGGTACTCTTCATGATTTTGGAAAAGAAGAATTGTTGAAAAAAGTCATTTTTTTCTAAAAGTCATTTCTTTGCGCACAAAAAGTATTTGTAACTTTGTAAATTTAAGGGTTGACTCACAATGTTTTACCGTTTTGCGTTTTGGGACCAGGGAACATATCGGTTGCATCGTTGTCTATGCATGGCCAGAGATTTCTTGGAATTCATCAGAAATATCTTACTTTTGTGATCCTGAAGATACACGAGGATCATACAAGTACTAAATGGAGTTCTGGAAATTTCCCTGAAAGATTTAAAAACAAAAAAAAAACCCCGTGGAAAGTTTCCCAAATTTTTGGAACATTTTCTGAAATTCACTGGAAATTTAGCAGCCCTAGTTTGGAACGGCATGAGGGTGAGTAATTATGACAGAATCTTCATTTTGGAGTGAGCTATCCCTTTAACAGAGAGAAACGGACAAACGAAAGTGGAGAAGAGGATGAGTCTGGACTGGAATAGCGTGGATCGAGGGGGTCTGGGCGTGGATGTGCTCCGGCGCGGTGGGTTCGGGACGGGATGGGTTAGTGTGTCGAGTGTTTTATGGGTCACACCGGGGTCGTCCTCTGCCGCTGTGCTGAAGGCGCTGGCTGAGACTGGTCTGATCTGGGTTTGGGGCATCTGTGGTCCACTAGTGGCCGTCCTGGGCACCGATCATGTCCTCGGCACGCCGGTGCGTCTCCAGGGCCTTCACGGTGGAGGTATCCTGAGGCAGCTCAGACTTGCGTCGCATCAGGGGACGTTCTTTACGCTGGTCTCTGTGTATCTGCGTGGAGAGTTGAAATAAATCAGCGTGATGACATTAACACAGAATATGATTATTTTTAGTGCTGACAAATGATTAACTGCATGTTTGTTTACATAATATGTATGTGTATTCCACTTATTATGTGTGTGTGTGTATATATATATATATAAATACACACATATACAGTCTATATTTTGAAAATATTTACATGTGTATATATATATTTATATTTAAAATTATATATAAAATATTTAATATATAACACTTTTCTTAAGCATATACACGCATGTGTTTGTGTTCATATATACATAATAATTATACACAGTACACACACATTTTATGCGAACAAAAGCTTTTATTTTGAATGCGATTAATCATTTGACAGCACTAATTATTTGACTTTTATGTAAAGCACTCCGTATTATTGTTATATAAATAAACTCTGCCTTGCTGTAATTTCTCATTACAAAAAGAACTTTAATAATAGTTTTTTAGTTTTAACAAGTGTTTTTCACAAAGCTGACCAAAATTAAACATTAATTGTTTACAATCCCTACACAGGAGAGACTTGAAAAAATAAAAATAAAAAAATAAAACAAAAAATTTAATGAAAGAAAGAAAAATCTGCAAAATACGAAGATGAAATTCTCTGTACAAAATACTCAAAATAATAGCACAAATAGCATTTAATGATTCCTAATGTTACTATTAACTAACTATTTTTTAATAAATAATATAATTAATATAAAATTTTATATATATATATATATATATATATATATATAAAAATAAAAGTTTAAACGGTAAAACATCTTGTACCTGAGTGGCTTCTTCTTCTACGGTCTTCTTCAGCATCATGACATCCTCAATGATTGGCCCGTCTGTCTCCATGTCCATCGGACTGCTGAGGCTGGTGGAGTCGATGTACATGAGAAACTACAGCAGAAAAAGCCATCAAAACCTCTGAAATACTACTGAATACATGCAACCATTTTAAATAAAGACAAACGCACATTAATACAGTCTCCAATAACAAGGGCAGTTAAGCATGTCCACTGCCAAAAATAAACGTATACGTGTTCGTAAAATAAAATTGCAACAAGTGCACAACCAATATAAGTTTTGCAAACATTGTAAGAATGATTGAATATATTAATCTAAATGAATGAGAGAAATGCCATTGAACTGAAGGTGCTGGAGGACATCGGTGTTATCTGCAGGTCTGAGTTCTGCGCACACAAACTCATAATACCGCGGTATCAGAGCCGTTTACCTGTGGGTTTGATTTGGCGAGATTCTCAATCTTTATCCACGCCTCCTCGCGCTCTTTCCACTTGGCCTTTTCTCTAATGTTCAGAGAGAAAGGAAGAGTTTAGGCAAACGATCGACTCTATAAGTCTAAGAGAATGTGAAAAAAAGAGCTTCCTACTTGTTTTTCTCGGCCCTGAACTGCTGCGTGCAGTCGTCGAAAAGCTTCTGATTCATCTCCATGAAGAGCTTTAGAGCATTATAGATCAGCCCGTGGATCGTCCTGGTGACAGGAAGAGGAAGTGGCATCATCAGAAAAGTCAGTAGAAAAGTAAAATCATGTACTGATTGTAGAATAATTGTACTCTTTGTTTGGTTAATGATAAATGCTTATTTTTTATATATAAAATTTTAATTGTATAATTTTGATATAATGTAAGTATGTTCTGTTATATAGGCTCTCTTTCTATCTCTCTCTCGCCATATATACACACACACACACACACAAGTATATTTATATCATTTTAGATTTGATATATTACATATAGTGACAAAATCATCTATCTATCTATATATCTATCTATATATATATATACACACACACACACACACACACACGTCTTATGACCTCTCTACACTATTTGTAAATCCCCTCTGACTCACTCACTTTTTTACCAGATTAGTCAATATTTTCGCTAACCGGTGGAATGCTAGTCTATCAGAAGAAGCGTTGGCTGCAGCAGACCTCGTGAACAGCGTGACTCACTTATTCCAGTGGGTTTTGGAGTTTCGGTACAGTGAAGGGAACATGATGGGCAGAATCCTTGCCGCGTTATCGCTGATTAAACTCATGATGTACTCATTATTCCAGTAGTAGAGAGCTCGCTCCGCAACCTGAGGACGACAGGAACACAGAGCAGGCTGTCAGAGACGGCAGCTTCATGAACTCGCTGCAGATGTGCGTGTTTCAGCTCAGCCCACCTGGAAATGTGGACTGGACACACATTTGGCCAGCTGTCTGAATAACGGCTCCATCACTTTAACAAACTCTGACGGCTCGATGACGTCCAGAATCTCTTCCAGCTCGTTCAGAAACATCACCTCCTTTGGACTGTGAGTCTTTGGCCAGTATTTTAGAAGAGCCATCACCACCTAAAACCAAGAAAAAAACCTCCAAATCAACTACACCAGCGGTCCAAAGCTTGGGAGAATTAAGTGCTTCTGAAAGAAGTCTCTTCTGCTCACCAAGGCTGCATTTATTTGATCGAAAATATAGTGAAAATTGTGAATATTATTACAATTTAATAATAGCAGTTTTATGTGTTTCTGTAATTTATTAACAAAGCGAAATTTTCTCGAGCAGTAAATCAGCATATTAAAATGATTTCTGAGTAATGATGCTGAAAATTCAATCAATTAATGATTATTATATCAATTACATAAGAGATGCGATTATTTTAGTAATTAAGTATTCTACTGATTATCCTATCAATTAATCTTTAAGGACAATAATTATAGAGAAAATATGATAGGCCTCTTAAAATAAACAACTAATTTGTTTCCCTTGTTTCCCACTTGTTACCCATTTAATTACCAAATTACATTAAAATGCAAATATAAACATAGCTTTAAAAATCACATAAAAATATAAACTAAAATAAAAAAATACAGAAATCAATAATAATAATTATTGTGATCGGTGCCCAACATAATAATTACAATACTAATAATAATAATAATATCCAAACATTGCAGTTATGGCAAGCAACTTAACATTCAAGTTCCGGCTTAACAACAGCTCAAACATGACATAAGCCTTTAGTGTCTTTTTGGAAGGTTACGTGGCTTTTGTAAGAGGCAGAAATCAAATTCAGTTACAAACACATAAATAATATTTTGTTATTTTAAACGTAAAACAGTGAATACTAAGTTACTGCGATTTAATTAAAACAAACGAAAAAAAAAATCAACTGCTTACGTCCTGCTGCGTCCAACTATACGCGAATAGCGAGATATATTCGCGCAAGTACCCTCAGTTGTGAACGTACCAGTAGAAAAGAGGGATTTGAGAAAATGATTGGCACACTGGACAAGAGATACCAAAAGAAATATACTAAGTATGTGTTACATCC
>JAUMHI010000065.1:17352479-17363698 GCA_032359435.1 Enteromius unitaeniatus
GTAATGTAAAGATGTTACTGTTATTTAATTTTGTACAATTTAGTTTTAATTTGTTGTTGCTAGATTGCACTGTATTCTTTATCACAGTTGAGAAATACAGATTTCAGCATTATTAGTAATCTGTGTGTGCATTTTCCTTCAAAACAAGCAAGTCGAGTCATTCCACGTGTTTATCATATCGCAATCGCAATTCTGATCTTAATAATCGCAATGTGACATTTTTCCCAAATCGTGCAGCCCTAGTTTAGACAGAGTAGAGAAAGTGAACAGCAGATGGAGCTAAAACTCACCGGCTCAGTAAGTGTGCTGTCCTTCTCTAGAAATTGAACCACACAGTAAGCCAGCTAAAGAAGAGAAACTACATCAGTCAATCAGCATCTTCATAAACACTAAACAATGAGGGAGAAATTTGTATACAATAATAATAATTAATATTAAAGAATACACTTTACTTTTTTTTTTTTTACTAAAAATTATTTATATATTTTCAGAAATGTCTTTATTGTCAAAAGATGAATCCCACCCAAAATAAATGTTTTACATAACGTGTGCATGCTTTGTATGTTTATTATGTTATGTTTGTTAAATACATCTATGTTTAATATAAAATAGAAGTACACAAATGTATAAATGTTTATATATGTAAATATTTAAAAAATATACATACATATATTATGCAAACAAACACTTTAGATGAGATGAATCATTTGACAGGACTATTTACATTTATTTGTTATAATAGGATTATATGAATAATAACATTGATATGTATTACAATAAAGAGAATTTTGGAGAAAAATTGTGTGTGTGTCTATGCTTAATTAGAATGAAATAAACAGTGTCATGTCAAAAAGAAAACAAACTTCTTCAACAAACTGACACATGAATAGATATAATCTCCAGATCTTACCTGTGGGTGATAAACACTGAGGGACTTGACTTTATGCAAAGGTAACAAAACTTTTAAAAGAAAGATTTTGTGCTCTTCTTTCAGCGGTAAGGCGAAGCCGTTAATGATGCTGGTGGAAAAGAGAGAAAAGAAGACATGAATCCCGCTGAAACAGTGAATAATCACAAACACTTCATGAGTGAGGCTTTAAACACACTTGAACAGAGACATCAGATCAAGACCGTATGAACACACTCCGAACTGCAAACTAGTGTGTTTATAAAACAATTATATCATTATATTTCATTATTATAATGTCATTTGGTTAAGCAACAGCGATTCATCACAATAATCTAATTAATCTCATATATATATATATATGATTATTATTATACACAACATACTTTTATATACAACTTTTATATTAGTGCTGTCCAATGATTAATCACATCCAAAAAAAATAGTTTTTTGGTTTACATATGTGTGTGCACTGTGTACAGTTTTTATGTGTGTGTGTATATATATATATATATATATAAATTTAACCCAAAAAAGTTTCATACCTTCCTAAAATTTCCAGTAGTTCTGCTATTCCGTTATGATGTTCTGTTTCATAGATGAACCTGTGTGGAGATAAAACATCAATAAAATCATATTGTAGCTTTAAAAGTATATTTTGTATGTGTGTGTGTGTATATATATATATACACACACACACATGCATATATAAGAAAAAAAAACTATTTATGAAATATTAAAAAGTGCACTACTTTCACCCCAAATACTAATTAGATGTAATGTTCCCTGTTCTTTTGCCACTATACTAGATTTTACCCAGTTGTCAGTAAGAATGTTTTTACTCATTTAAAAGTAGACACTTTACTTACATTTAACCTGCTTTCTATGGACATAAAATCACTTTTGTCTATTTCTTTTGATGTGGACATCTTAATGTCTTTGGTCCAGTTAACTAACAAAAAATTGGTTCTGAAAAAATTGTGACTAATATTTTGCAATATTACCTCCACTATATAAGATTTAAAGGCATTGCAAGCCCTGGGTAATATTTGGAGTCTCACCTATAGAAAATGTTATTAATCTGTTTCCTGATGTATGCTCTGAGACCCAGGAACTTCCCATAGATGCGATGGAGAGTCGTCTTCAGAAAGTCACGCTCTCGAGGATCTTCACTGTCGAACAGCTCCAGAAGCTGCAATCAAATCAGACACCCATTAATCAGGCTTATCGGATGTGAACTGATCCATTTTTAGCACACAAGTCTTGTGTAATCATGCAAAAACTACTTGACCCACAAATAAACATTTGCCAAACTGAAAACATATTTGTACGTTCGCAGGGAACATACAAACACGTTTATGAAGTATATTAAATAAAACTGCACATGGTATTTGTGGACTCTTACATGAGCAATTTGCCATTTTAATGACTTAACGATTAACTGACTTTAATGATTTATTCAATGCTAAGCGATTGTGAACCAAACAAATGCACCTGAACACATATTTAAACACACCTGCAACACAAACTTTTGGTCGATGTACTTCTTCGCTATGTTTGGCTGAAAGTCAGGTGATTCTAAAAACCGCAGAAAAAATTCATAGACGAGCTGTGGAAAGAAAAATATGTATTTGAAAGGTGCATTTTAAAATGTAAAACTATTTATAAGTACATTAGCAGTCAATTATACTGTATCAACAACAATAATAAGGAATATTACTATTACTGCTACCAATTTCATTCCAATTAAAAACATAAGTGCATTGACATTATTTATAGGATTTTCATTGTATTGCAGTGAAAACAATATTGTAATAAAAAGATTTTGTTAACATGTAATAACAAGTAATAATATTACATTATATATGTACCATTCAAATGTTTGGGATTTTTGTAATGTTTCTGATATAATCTGTTCTGCAGTAAAAATTGCCAAACATTATTACAATTTAATACAGCTGTTTTTATTTAAATCTATATTAAATAGTCATTTTATTCTGCAATCAAAGCTTAATTACTCCAGTCTCCAGTGTCAAATGATTCTTCAGAAATCATTCTAATATGCTGTTTTGCTGCTGAAACATTTATTGATTACTTTCACAATATTTATCAGGAATCACAGATTAATCAAATATTAAAAAGAACAGCATTTACTTGAAACCAAGTTGGTGACACTTTATTTTACAGTTACACCAATTAGTAGCTTATTAGCATGCATATTACTAGAATATTAGGCATTTATTAGTGATAATTAAGCATATATTAATGCCTTATTCTACATCCCTAATCCTACCCAATGGCTAAACTTAAAAGAACCGTTCCCCCAAAAATTACAATTTTGTCATCATTTACTCACCCTCGAGTAGTTCCAAACCTGTTTTGAGTTTCTTTGTTCTGTTGAAAACAAAGGAAGATATTTTGAAAAAAAACAACAAACATTTGTATTGGGTCATCATTGACGATCCATAGTATTTTTTTCCCCCTACTATGGAAGTCAATGGTAACCCAAAATAGTCCGGGTTCAAACTTTTTTCAAAATATCATCCTTTGTGTTCAGCAAAACAATGAAATTCATCCAGATTTGGAACTGCCTGAGGGTAAATAACAGAATATTTTATTTTTTAACTACTAGCAAACTAAGAATTTACTGAAGGAAAAGTCATAGTTAATAGTTAACAAATGTGACCTGTTCTACAGTGTTACCGACTCTTTTATAACACATTCATAAATTACTTCACTGCCACTTCTGATGAATTTAATGCATCCTTGATGGGTGGCATTATTCATTTTTTATAAACGTCCAGGTGTTCACCTGCAGGTGAGGCCAGGCTGCTTCTAACGTGGGTTCGTCCTCTTCGGGGTCAAACTCTGCTCCGGTTGGGTTGGATGATGGCGGTAACGTCCTAAACATGTTGACCGCAAACTGAAACAAACAAACCACATTTAACTTCTACATTACTGAAGAAAAACGTGCATACAGAAGCATATCTGATAACTGAGAACAGACTAAAGGCGTAAGTCTTCATCAATGATCCGTTCATTCAGCTTGCTGATTAATAAAACGTGGCAGCACATGCACAAATTAATCAGAAGCGCAGGTTTTAATCCTCCCAAACGCAGCACTTTGAAGTTCTTGGCTTTAATCATCAAAGTGTGTGTGTGTGTGTGTGTGTTTAATGGTACGTGATGCAGGAAATGTGCTTGAGAACATATTATCATGCTTATTTCGTAAGTCCATTTGCACTTCGATAGGCTTGGGCTTAACATCAGCTCTGGGCTCTAATAAATATCAAAGAGATGTAATTCAGCGCTGGGATAACTACAGCTGGCAGAAGCACCGAGGCCAAACGCAGGTCAATCCACGCTCTGCTGCTAAACGCAAAGCTGTCGGACAAAAAAAAAAAACCTTAAAAGGACGGCGAAACAACAGATCTGATTCGGAGGAGCCGACAGATTTGCCTAAACGCTCAACACAACCTTGTATGGCTGAGCGATGCACTATCAGAGTTTTACACAGCTCATGTTCACTTCTTAGATTTCTCTAGATCAAAATGTGCACTTTTTGGTTCTTTAGAGAAACGGATTTGGAAAACTTTTGCATCTTTATCTCAGCAATGGATGCTCTGCAGGGAATGGGTGTCATCTGAATGAGAGTCCAAACAACGGCTAAACGCATCACAATAATCCACAGCGCTGCAGTCTATCAGTTAACCTCTGGAGAAGAAAAAAGATCTAACTAATCCAATGTTCATAATCCATAATAACAGTGAAAAAGTGTTCTGGTCTGAATCAGAAGAGAAATCTGCAACAGTCCAAAACAGCTCTCTGCGAAAATCTGCCTGGATTTTGAATTGAGAGACAACATGAGATGCACTTTTTCAATAAACAAAGAGTTATTATGGACAGTTAAAAAAAATGTCTTAACGCTGGATTAGTTTAATCTTTGTCTCTTCTCCTCAAGTGCTGTAAATTATTGTGTTTTCCATTCACATTTATTTCTACAGATCTGATGAAGAAACAAACTCATCCTGATCTCATATGACCAGAGATTGAGGATATTCATTCATTTTCCTCAAAACTCTAGAGTCTAGAAATCAAGTCATAAACCCTAAATGTGACCCCACAGCACAAAACCAGTCATTTTTTCATCATATAAATTGAGATCTGAATAAATCTGAGGGTGCTAAAAATCTAAATATTGAGAAAAACCGCCTTTAAAGATGTCCAAAGGAAGATATTAAAAATGCATATTACTATATATAGTTTTTATATATTTACGGTGAGAAAATATCTTCATGGAACACGATCTTTACTTAAAATCCTAATGATTTTTAACGTATCATTGTATAATTCTGACCCATACAATGTATTGTTGTCTATTGTGACAAATATACCTGTGCTGCTGATGAGTACTTCTGTGCTCCGGGCTCATGTTTTCCGGCGTCTGTGTGTACTCACCATGTGCACCACCTCCGGATAGATGGGTTCGGTGATGACGTTCCTGTTGTGAGTGATGTACTCCACCATCTCGCTGAGCGCCGCCCGCTTCACTTCCTTCCATTTCAGGTCACTCAGTGGGTCAGAGACGAAGTCGAAGAGAACGCAGCACTGACGCAGCTTCTGCACGAATAACTTCTCCTGTTCGGCGGGAGGAACATCTACAGGGATGGAGAGATGGGTTAATACAGCACTAACGTCTACTCACTGGAAGGATTATCAAAACTTTGCTGTTTTTCACTCAATCTCCACATGGTTTCTGTTTTTTTCAGTTTGTATTCAGTAGCTCTTTTAGTGTGATTGTAGAACTGTTTTAATCAAGTAAGCGTCAGAATAACTGCAGTCATATCTCCAGATGAACTCTTACTGGACTGAAGCAGCTCAGCTTCACTTGATTCTCCATCAATCATTTTCTAGAAGAACCAGAGCGTCTCAAATCTGATCCTCGGGATCTTTTGAGGAGTGTTTGTTTCCAGAAGCTTTACTCTCCCTGTTCCTCAGCGGAGCAATGATCTTCACAAGCCTCCAAAACATCTCACATCTTCAGAAGAGATGTCAGTCAGCATTTCATTATATATGTCTTAGATTTAAATGATCCAAACATATTATTTGAGGTATATTTAGGTCATTTTATGTCAGTATCCGTTATAACGATATTACTGATTTACATCACAAGCAACAGAATTTTGTCACATAAAAATCTGCATATTTCTGCTCAGTTTGAGCCTCTGAATAAATCTGAGCTGTTTTTCCTGCACTTTCTTAATATATTAATGTGTCAATTATTATTATATTATATTATTATATTATTATACTCAAATATGAAAAAACAAACACACAAAAAAAGCAGACTAATATTTCATATTCCAGGCGTTCCAGGGTTAAAGTGAAAGAAGTCACAGCTGCAGGGTTTTTCCTGTTTTATTGACGTCAGACAAACTTCCAGTATATTTTGGGATTTTCTGAACATTTATATCGCATGGTTCCCTTTAAAGCTGCGCTTGACCAGCAGCACAGAGACTGACAGGTGAGTGGGCGGCTCTTCAGTCATGTCTGGGATGCATCAATGCTTTCAAACGTGATGCTATTACCTTTTTAGTCACTTCTGATGCTTTCATACTGATGACAATTATTTTGTGGTGAAGTGAATACTACAGAAAAATAATAATAAATAATTATATTCAGGCAAGAATTTCCAACAAAAAGAATAAATGCAATATTAGTACTTTTAAGCTTGTAGGCCTTATTTTAAGTAAATAAGTCATGTTCCACTGTTCCCATCATGCACTTAGGCATGAATAATTAATAAGGTAAACAAACACATCACAGTTTTTCCAGATATATGCAGGTTTTATGGTTGATTTTGTTGTTTACTCAAAATGACCCATACTGAAACACTTTGCCTCTTTCATTTTGTATTGTGTGCTAAGTATTCAGGCCATTCAGCTAATTACTATATTAAAGGGGTCATATGATGTGGTTTCAAGTTCCAAGCTGTCAAAGTAGAGATAAGCCAAAACCAAAGAGATATTTTTTTATAAAAGTTATGACTCGTTCACCCCCCAAGTCAGTGTTATTTTCATAACGCTGCAAACATATATATGCAAAGAAAGAAACCAGAACTATTATTCTCGCTGTGGTGTTGTGAAAGTAAAACTACTTTGTTTGAGCTTCTAAAAGAGGACACAACCAGAAATCAGTGGTTAAGTTGGTTAACAGCACTGTTCCAGAACAGCTGAACACAAATATTAGAGTGTGTTCAGAGAATTTACCGAGGACTGATTCCTGAACCAGCCAGTCTATGCTGGCTGGAGAGCCGGTGTCCCTGCAGAGCTTTGCTCCAACCCTAATCAAACCCAACTGAACCAGCTTGTCAGGGTCTTCAGGATTATTCCAGGGGTTTTTAGGGATGGAGCAAAATTCTGCAGGAGAGTGGCCCTCCAGGATCAAGGTTCCCCACCCCTGCTATTAAAAAAGCCAATTCTACCTCTGCAAGGACAGTTTGGCGCTTGTGACTCACAACCTTTAGGCAAGTTATGTTTTCTTATTAAAAGAACCTGCAACTCTTCTGCCACATCCTTGCAGCATTAAGCCAATCACAACACACTGGATAGCTGGCCAATCAGAGCACACCTCGCATTTAAAGAACGATGAGCTTTGTACAGCATGTGGAAAACATTACACCAAATACACTAAATAATGCTCTTTTTAGTAACACATGTCCTCAACATATTACCATAAAGAATATGAAGATGTCTACTTGCTACTTACGATTGTAAGGTTGTTTTTAGTGCTGTGTTGTTTGAGTAATGTTTAAAAACTGTGGCTCAGTGAAATGTACTCCAGTATTGCTGAGTAAACTAAAAGTAGAATTGACTTATCAAACTCAAACTGGTTACGCTTCAGTTACTTAGTTCCTTTGCTAATTTTCCATTAAATTAATTACAATAAATGAGTTATTTAATTCCATGTGTACTTCAAAAAAATAAAAAATAGGTGAGCAAAAACTTGCCAAATAAACATACTTGTTTTCTTCAGTGTATATCTAACACACAACACTAGATGGACTTGATCTGGACAGATGTAAAAGTGTTTGTTTTCCTCTCCGCTCTGGTCCTGATACTGAAGCGTGATCTGTAAAGGTCAGGCTTGTGAGAAACTGGCTTCACACTTCCTTATATGCACATGGGAGTGGTGATTGTGGTTTACATGTGAAAACAGCAGTGCAATGACATTTGAAGCACAGTCGTCAGCGATGACAGTTAAAGCTTTTGGCCAGAACTGATTTGGTGAAGCTGAATTTATAGATGGCTCAATTTAATTCAAGCTCAATTGCGCAGATCACTGAAGAAAGCATTTACACAAGCCTCCTCGGTACTTTATGTTCTGTGCGTAGCATGCATTCATTTCTGTGTATTAAACAATGCACCCCATAATGCAATGCAATCCACTTATTTTTGCAGGCGATAAATGAAACAAAAGTCATATCAACTGTGATTCTGAGTTTGATTCATTTTAATGACCATGTTTATCTGAGATAATTACAGGAAACCACTTATTGCATTAAACGTGAATGCATTGCGTCAGTCTAAAGATGCTTTTAAAGCAACCCAAAGTTCATCAAAACTTCTCAGTTAATACTAGTTTGCTAGTTATATGTAGTGTAGTGAAGCAATACGTATTATAAATGTTTCCAGATGTCCAATTACCACACGACAAGCAAGTGGCATTCAGGTATCGCATAAATTAAAAGGTTATTTTTTCTTCATGCTATTTTAAACTAACTTTTTGCAGTCTGGTAGATCGTGTAAAAATAAGGCCGGTAATGCACTACTGTAAAATGCAAGTCTCTTCTGCTCACCAAGATGGCACTGGCTAAATCACACACAAAATATATATATATATATATATATATATATTATTGCAATTTAAAATAATTCTATGTGAATATCTGTTAAACTGTCATTTATTTCTATGATGCAAAGCTTGAATTTTCAGCGCCATTACTCTAGTCTTCAGTCACATGATCCTTCAGAAATCGTTCTAATATGATGATTTGCTGCTTGAGAAACATTTCTGATTATCACCAATGTTAAAAACATTATATTTTTGTGGAAACTGAGATACGCTGTATTTCTCAGGATACACAGATGAACAGAAGTTCAAAAGAAAAGCATTTATTTGAGATCTAAACCTTCTGTGATATTTATTAACATGTATTTACTGGTGCTTTTGATACATTTAACACATCCTCAATGAACAACGGTATTTATTTTTTGGTTTTTGTTCTACCCGGAACTTTTAAATGCTAGTGTGTCACAATTTCCTAAGAAATGCTTCTTGAAGGAACATATAACACTGAATGATGGCGAAAATAGTTTTTGGTGTATTTTAGGATTAAACAAATGCATCCTTAGTGAGCAGAAGAGACACTAAATGCACTGGATTGTAGGATACAGTATCTCACATGGCGATATAGTGCATGCAGGAACAGCAAAAGCAGCATGTTAGTTAGCCATTATGAACAGAAAATAATCAAGCTGAACCAAAACGCATGTTGCAAAGTTGCTGCACGAGCTGTGTGAATGTGAAGTGAAGGATGCAGTTTCTCTGTGGCTTGAGCAAACATGCATTCTTCCTGGAGCCGTGACCTCACTTCCCCTGACATCAGCGCTCTGGTTAGGGGGGATGGGAGGCTAGTTAAACAGACCCCCTCCTCCTTAACCAACGCATTGTAAACAGAGTCTTTTCCCCATTCACCCGAGCAACATGCATGCTGTGCTTCCGTGCATCAGATGCATGTAGTGTGCATGGGTTACCACGGCCAAAGACGTTGCATAAGTGTCTTAAAATACAGACTGGGCAGCTGTAAACCTAAGTGGTCTGAAGCCGTTTCCAACGTCTCCCAAAAGCACAAATTCTTCTGCCTTCGTAACGGTGGCCACAAATCAAGGCATAGCAACCTTCCTCGTCGGTCTCTGCCTACACAAACACAAGAAGACAAGCGTCTCACCTCTAAAGTGCATCAGGGCCACCGGCTGAAAGGGCCCGTTGGCACTCGGAGCATCCAAAACCATCCTGGCCTCCTCTTTAGAGCATGTCAACATCTACGGCTCGGATCGGGCACAGGACAGCTAGGTCGAGCTGTTAGCCTCCATTTTAGCACAAACACTCTCAGCAGAAAATGAAGCTCCGCTGCTGGAGGGAAGCAGCTAGTTAGTGATGTCACCCGTCGAAGGGAGGCCGCTGATTGGCTGGAGTAGATCATATGATCTCCAGCAGAAGGGAGGTTGCTGATTGGCTGGTGGGAGCTGTGGGTTGTTCACGGGGCGAGCAGAGAGCTGGTGAAGAGCAACACTTCAGATCTGCTGCAGACCCTAAATAACTGATATGCACTGTGCTGCTCTCCAGCTGAAGGAAAAGTGTGTGCTGAATGTACGATGCACTTCGTTTTCAGTGAAATCTGTTCTCATTTTTTCCATTTTGAATTTATTATTCCATTTTACCAATATTAATGACCAATGAAATGTATTTTAGATCGTTTTAGATCGTGAGGTTAATCAACATTTTATCAAAATTTTACATTACAATGTTAACAACAATAGTGTCCAATAAAATATGCATTACTTTTTCTCTATTTGTGTTTGAATTTCATGTTTTAATTAATTGAAGGCATCAAAAAAGGATGCCTACTCAAATTAATTCTGAAAGCTTTAACTATTCAATAGCTAATTTATCAAATTGTAAAAAAAAAAAAAAAATAATGGTGCCATATAAAATGCATTTTATTCAAAATTCTGTTTTACATCATTATTCATTTTCTAGATTCTAATATTTAATCACAGAATTATTTATAAAATTAGGATGCCTAATCAATTTAATTAATAAAAACTAAAAGTGTTACAACATTCATTTGTTTTAACTGTTTTGTATTCCGTTTTATAATTTAATAAAAAAGTATTATCAAAACTACCTAGTAATCAAACAAATGCATGCGATTTGAACGCTCTAATTCATCTTTTAAAATGTAACCAAGCAAAATTTGAACTTTTTTTGTCATCACAAAAATCAACTTACTACAGCAAAAGATCCTCAAAATATGTTTTTTTGGTTTATTGCATTCATTAGAGACTCATATCTTCCACCATACAGAATGAAAAACCCAGCAACCACTTACAACACCTTAGCAACAGTAAACGCTGGCACCCATTCACAAAAGCCCAGCATCACTCTGACATCATCATCATCATCACGCTCTTATGCATCATGTTTTTGTAAAACGCACAGATCTGAAATCATCCTGAACACTCTCAGT
>JAUMHI010000065.1:17369342-17386510 GCA_032359435.1 Enteromius unitaeniatus
CTTTTGTAATTTTGTTTTCAAAACGATGGGTCAATATTTTTAGGACTGCTAAAATGTGTTTATTTAAATCATACTATTATGAGTTCACGTCACTGTGAATGTAATTTTATTTATCCTGTTTAATTTAGTCAGGATGGCTTTGAAGTTTGCACTTTCAATGTAACAATGTTTGTGTGTCAACTTAAAAGGTTTTTACGCTTCATGTTTTCAAGTTCGAGTCAATATTTTTTTGATTCTAAAAATGTTTAACAATACATAATTGCATGTTCAATCAAATTTAGTCAAAATTACACTCAAAAAACTGTTACGGTCCTAAAAAATCCTTTGATTTCTTAGCACACAATGGTTTTGTTGTTGTTTAGTGGTGAAATGTAACCTGAAGGAGTGTTTTATCTGAGCATCATCAACACATCGCCATCAAATGAACTGATATGGAAAGCTTTATTTCAGGATCCTGTCATGTCAATAATACAGTATCAGTGTCCCTTAAAAAAACTCAAAATCAACACTGGAATGTTAATCAATCAATAAATACAAAACAAAGTGCATACACAACTCAAAAAATAGAAATACAAAAAAGGGAATGACAGGAGTTTACCATCCGAACAGGACAGGAACTGCGATGCGGAGAGTAATTTATAATCTGAACAATAATCTTTTTACAAAGCTACAAACAGGAATGGCCAAGCCATCTCAGTCGACCTCCTCCATACGAGACGTGTCATCGTCTCCCTCCAGCGGAGGCATGTCCTCGACTGGAGCCGAGCTGGGCTCTTCTGTGGACAGATCGTCTTCATCGATGCCTGAAACAGACAGAAAAAGAGTTAAGATGTTTGCTTTCCTATTGCGATCTCATGCATATAAAGCAAGGATGTGACCATATGACATCTCACAACATGACTTTTTTTTTTTTCTCTGGCAGCGTGAGGCGCTGTTGTGGTGGTAGAGATTGGGTTTCCCTGGTAACAGTGTACACAAAGCAGCCCTCCACTCTTAATCAGACATTTTGTGCAAATTACATCCTTAGCTTTCTGAAGACAGTTTCTTTTAGGAATACAGTGATATAAAAACACCAGAACCTGAATTTTCAAACGTGCAGTGGCTCATGTTTATTCAACGAAGTCAAACCCTTGTGAAAAATCGATTTGTGGCAGTCAGTTTTGATATCGCTGGCACCTCCACAAATAAATCAATGCTTGGGAAACACTGCATGATAATATCGTGATATGAAGTCCACTGTATGATATTTAGTAAGGAAAATGAATAAATAAATAAATGAAAATGTTCAAATTTGAGGTTACATTAATGCACTCCGAGAGTTCAAAAAATAAAGAGCTTCGACCGATGTTCATCCCTAAAAATAAAAAATTAAAATCAGTGTAGCTGAAGGATATACTGTATGACAGTAATAGCCACACATTGTAAAACAACAGCACTGTAAAAAAATGAAAATCAATATTCCATGGGTGAATTATTTTTGCTTTACACTACTTTTGCTTTATACTTACTTTTCCAAATTTCTACACTTGAAAGAGATATTTTGAATTTGGATTTAATGAAACCGTTAACTTAAACCAGAAATTCATACTGCACTTTTAAGCTTTTTTTTTCTCGACTCAAACTGCAGCAGAGCTTTTATTTTGAAGGAAAAATCCAGCTTATGAAACAAAATCTAGTGAAAGGCTGAAAGGCTGTTGCCAAATATGCGCTAAACTGAATACACAAGTTCGCTGCATTCAGTCCTATTATGACAGGACCCTTAAGACAGGCTTTGTGCTATCGTCATGTGCCCATGATGACACAATACTACAAGATTGCTAATACCGTAACGCCTCTAACATTGAGTCTCTGACCCACCTAGTCCAAGTTTAATCATCCTGTAGATGCGGTTGGAGTGTGTTTGTGGGTCGTCCAGCGTGAAGCCCGAGGAGAGCAGCGCTGTCTCGAACAGCAGGATCACCAGATCCTTCACAGATTTGTCGTTCTTGTCAGCTTCTGCTTTCTGGCGGAGCGTCTCGACAATGGGATGGTCCGGGTTGATCTCCAGGTGCTTCTTGGCCGCCATGTAGCCCATGGTGGAGTTGTCCCTTAAGGCCTGGGCCTTCATTATTCTCTCCATGTTGGCCGTCCATCCGTATGTGCTTGTGACGATGCAGCAGGGAGAAGAAACCAGGCGGTTTGAGACGGTGACCTGACGCAGGAATAAACAGAGCCGTCAGCAATCACATGAAATGTATAGATGTGCACAAATGCAATGCATTTAGGGGTTTTCAAACTAGAAAATCAGTATTAAAGATTAAACTAGGTAAACATGATTAAAAAAAATGTTTTCTTTCTAGTTAATTTTTACAATATTAATTTCTCACACTTTTTTTTTAATACATGAAAATATATAGCTGCCATTTAAATCATTTAAATTCACTGCGTAAATAATTTAAATACAAAAAGGTATTTGTATTTGTACATTACAATTGTTAAAATTCATATCAGACTGAATAAATATAAATGAGATCACAATAAATAGAAAAGAAAGTACTGTACAGATAACAGTATAGTACTATAGTGTGAGGGGAAAATGTAAATGTAATTGAAACTGTGTGTGTATATATATATATATATATATATAATTTTATTTTATTTTATTTATTTATTTTTCCCAAAATATATAATGTGGATTTATCATTTTAATTTTTCACCATATATATTAGGTCTTTATACATTAAAATATACATAGCAACTTTTTAGCAATGCAGTGAATTTTTAAAAATAAATAAATGATTAGCAAAATATGAGATTTAATAATGATATATTTGTTTTTTTTAATTTTCTAAATAAATAAAACAGTACAGTTTTACCATGAGTGAAATTTAATTTCAATATATAAATTCAATTTTAATCAAATAGAACAAAAAAAATGTTCCATTCCCATGTTAATATTTTACATATTATTTTATAAATAATTTAAAAATAAATACATAAATAGAAAATAAATAAATAGAAAAATAAATAATAAGCAATTTAGGATGATGGTTCATATTTGGGAATAAAAACTGAAAAGCCCTGGTTAATTTGATCTTTACCTTCTCGACTTTCTTCTCCAGGATGTCTTTCATGATCTTGCACAGGTTCTCAAACTTAGCCTTCTTCTCCTCCTGCTTCTTCTTCTCCTCCTCATCCTCAGGCAGCTCCAGACCCTCTTTGGTCACTGATACCAGGTTTTTGCCCTCGAACTCCTTCAGCTGCTGGACGCAGTATTCATCGATGGGCTCGATCATGTAGATCACCTCCAGACCAGCTTTGCGCAGACGCTCTACGAAAGCAGAGTTGGCCACCTGATCTTTGGTCTCGCCTACAGAAGAAGCAGGCAGACGTTAGTTGAAGTCATTAATACAGGGATCTCCAGAGCATAGGTAGATCAAGGCTTGCACACCAGTAATGTAGTAGATGTGCTTCTGACTGTCCTTCATTCGAGTCACGTAATCCTTGAGGGACACCATCTCGTCTCCAGAAGCCGATGTGTAATAGCGAAGCAGCTCTGAGAGTTTCTTCCTGTTCTGAGAGTCTTCGTGGATGCCCAGCTGACAACAAAATATAAATATTTAATATTTATTGCCATGTTCCCTGACAATTTATTTAAAAGATGTTATTTAGTAAACACTTTCATCCAACAACAATGAAAGCAATCTCAACAACAGCAATGATATGCAATGAGTGCTGATTCAATTAATTGTTTAAAAAACAAAAGGCAAAGCTGCCTCAAATCCATCTGTTTTGTATAAAGTGCTATAAAAATAATGCCGACTTGAGTTGAAGCACAACAAAGCTTCTCTCACTCACCTTCATGTTCTTGGAGAACTGCTCGTAGAACTTCTTGTAGTTGTCTTTGTCCTCTGAGAGTTCGGTGAAGAGCTCCAGACACTTCTTGACCAGGTTCTTGCGGATGACTTTCAGGATCTTGCTCTGCTGAAGCATCTCTCTGGAGATGTTGAGCGGCAGATCCTCAGAGTCCACCACACCCTTGATGAAGTCTGGAGAAGAAAAGACGGACCATATTAAAGACCGACCAAAACACACAGCTCTAAAGCTTGTGGGAAATCTGGCTTGGTGTCTGCATTATTCAGTGTTGGATTCAGAGACTTACTAAGATACTCTGGGATGAGCTCGTCGCAGTTGTCCATGATAAAGACCCTGCGCACATACAGCTTGATGTTATTCTTCTTCTTCTTGTTCTCGAAGAGATCGAACGGAGCTCTGCGAGGCACAAAGAGCAGGGCGCGGAACTCCAGCTGACCCTCCACAGAGAAGTGCTGCAAGGAAACAAACAGATGTTAAGGTAAGTATTTCTTCAAATATGATAAGTAATGCAACGATAAACATTTTGATTATCAGCCATTTTGTTGTTTTTTGTCAATTTTACTCTTTTTGTCTATGTCTACATGGTTTATTAATGTTTTATTCATTAGTTTTGGTGTATTTATCTGAGGTCATTTTAAAAACAACAATTGCAATTAATAATTTTTATAGCACTTATATATATATATATGCGCAAAATATTTGTATTCAAAAGAAACAAGTGTCATTTTCTTCTCTTTACTACACTATAGTTTTAGGTAAGATTTTCTCTAGACTCAGCTATGAATGGTGTCTGCACCTTAACAGCCAGGTGATCCTCCCAGTCGTTAGTCAGGCTCTTGTAGAACTCGCCGTACTCCTCGTTAGTGATGTCATCAGGGTTACGGGTCCAGAGGGGTTTGGTCTTGTTGAGCTCCTCCTGGTCGATGTACTTCTCCTTGATCTTCTTCTTCTTCTTCTTTTCAGAGCTCTTGTCACCATGGTCCTCATCGTCTGAGCCCACGTCTTCGATCTCGGGCTTGTCTTCGTCCTTCTCTCCCTTCTCCTCTTCTTTCTCCTTCTCCTTCTCCTCCTCCGCCTCGTCGTCGCTCACCTCCTTGTCACGCTCCTTCTCCACCTGAAATCAACAAGATGATCACCAATGTTACCAATATTTAATTAGTTAATAATTAAGAAGGGTATATATATATATATATATATATATATATCATTAATCAGAGAAGTGTAAATATATGATTAAATTACTGAGATATTATCTCAAGTTAACATATCTTTAATCTATTAACTACATTTTTATATTTTAAATTAAAAAAATATTAAAAGATATTAGAAATAAATCGGTTATAAGTTAACAACAGAGTGTTGTATATTATTAAAGTGTAAATATATTATTAAATTACTGAAATATTACCTCAAGTGAACTTATCATTAATCAAATAACTATATATGTTTTACATTTTATACAAAAATATTTGTATGTTTAAGAAATCTTAAATAAAATATACATTTAATTTGTTTATCTGCATATCACTACTCAACATCAGAGAAGCGTCAACTTGTGCTGCTAAATTATTGAAATATTAATTTGATCTCAGGGGGACTTTTTAAGTCAAATGTGGTTTGGCTGACACAGCTGCTGGGGAATGCCTTATTTTAGCGACTTACGAACAGTGTGATGGGGTAGCCGATGAACTGAGAGTGCTTCTTGACAATCTCTTTGATTCGTCGCTCTTCAATGTACTCCGTCTGATCATCCTTCAAATGTAGAATGACTTTTGTGCCGCGACCGATCAGCTCGGCTGGACAGAGAGCAAGATCTCCGTTAAACCTCAGCTACCTCTGCTCAGTCTGAATATAAATACGAAATTCGATTGTAGTTTGACAAAACTAAATCAAATGACACTCACAGCTGTCCACTTTAACAGTGAACGATCCTCCTGCTGACGACTCCCAGGCGTACTGCTCGTCATCGTTGTGTTTGGTGATGACCGTCACTTTCTCGGCCACCAGGTAGGCAGAATAGAAACCCACTCCGAACTGACCGATCATGGAAATGTCCGCTCCGGCCTGCAGAGCCTCCATGAAGGCCTTGGTGCCGGATTTAGCAATGGTGCCCAGGTTGTTGATGAGGTCAGCTTTAGTCATGCCGATGCCAGTGTCCACGATGGTCAGTGTGCGATCCTGCTTATTGGGAATGATTTCGATTTTGAGGTCTTTTCCTGAGTCCAGCTTGCTCGGGTCTGTGAGACTTTCATAGCGGATTTTATCCAAAGCCTGATGAAAAGTAAAAAATATTTCATTTAGTTTAATGTGTTTATTAGATCACATGAGAGCCTGGAGGACCAAACAGATACATTTGTAGCAATAGCCAACGATACATGGTACAAGTCAAAATCATTCATTTTTCTTTTATGCCAAAAATCATTAGGGTATTAAGTAAATCCTGGAGGATGCATGATACCTGAAGATATTTAGTAAATTTCCTACCGTAAATATATCAAAATCATTTTTGATTAGTAATACGCATTGCTAAGAACCAGATATTCAAACAGTTGTATCTCAATCAAATCCTAACAAACCATACATTAATAGAAAGATTAAGTACTCTGTCAATTTAAGAAAATTGACCCTTATATGGTCTAGGGTCACATTTAAGAACCTGTAATGAGACGTAATGTAATGTGCATCTTTTTTATTGTATTACTGACTGTTTACATCATTTACTCAAAGAAAAACTACTTGAAGGCTACATAATATTTCGAATAAATTACATTAATATTTTGAATAGAGTTGTAGTCAATTTTCTATTCTTTTTTTGCTGTTTGAATGTCATTAATGAAATGTTTACTAAAGCTATTGTTTCAATAGAACAAAGCTGTTACATTGCTTCTTTGATTTTTCTCTTCACTTTATTGTTGTTTAAGCACACTCACGTTATAAAATGACACATAGCCTTGAATTATTTATATGAACACATTTTTCACGAAGTAATATTACATTTAAAAATATTTGAAACCTACATGCCATTTTTATAAGATTTATAAATATGAATATTATTATTTTTAAATTGCTTGTAGTGTAATAATGCAGCGTAGTAATAAAAATTGCAAGCCTAAGTATATTTTCAGTATGTAAAATCGCTTAAACACGTTTACTCAAATCGTTTTTTATGAGTTTGCATTAATTTAAAAAGCAATTTGTTGCATTGCTTGTAACATGCTTATTTTTGGTTCATTTATTACTGACTACACAGTAACAGTAATAAACACAATGTAGCTTTGAAGCAAAAATAGTCTCCGAACAGAATATGCAAACACTTCTCTGAAGCAGTGTTTACGTAATGATGGCTTTATGTTATTCAAAAATTATGAACTGTTTCTAACTATTAATAATTTAGTTGTTAAAAGTTTTCCATGGTGTTGTCAATAACAGTATGCAGACCCAAATGTTGCTATTGTTATTACTGTGCTACTACCACTTTCTATACTATTCCTCGATCGCGTACTACACAGTTACGCACATCTGAAGAGTTGGAGATGAGCTCCCTGAGGAAGATTTCTTTGTTGGAATAGAAAGTGTTGATGATCAGAGACATCAACTGAGCGATCTCAGCCTGGAAAGCGAAGGTCTCTGCTTCCTCCTCCATTGGCTGGTCATGTGCTTCCGGCATCTGTGCATGACAAACAATATATATATATATAGCATATACACAAAATTCAACAATCAGGCTGCTACACCTAAGCACATATTTGAGTTATTACACATGACCAGCATTCGCTTTAGGCATGCTTTTGGCTGATTAATGTAGCATGCATTACTGTATAACCTTCCTAAACCAATTAAAGACTCAAAGCACGGTTTAATTGAATTGCAAAAGGGTTCTGCATTAATGCTATTAATATATACAAAGCTGAAGGGATTGCTCGTGGTCCGGGAACAGCTTGTACGAGCTCTAGCGCCTCCTGTCTGGCCAAACGTGCTAATGCAAGCTTCTGGAACCTACTAAACTCTTGACGTGCATTAACATGGAGCACATCACTTCAAATCTCACTCTATGTGGACTACAATGCAACTAGCTCAGTCATTAAAAACACCAATGCACTCTGTTAAACTTTATGCATAAGTCAATATGCATGTATAAAAACCACACATTTAAATTGCACTCTTTAAAATAAGCATGCATGTGTAAAAACGATGTCTACTTTCATAAACACCTTTATTGATCGCGAATCTTGTAAAAGCGTCGCTTAATCTTCCTGAGGTAAAAACTCCAGATAGTCTGAGGACTTGTTCTTGGTACCTTAAGGTTAGCACTTAACAGTCATTTAAGGAAATAAGCCGATTTAAATATACTAACAGCAACTTCATGATTTAAAACGCTTCATATTTGTTAAGACACAAGTAAAAGAAACGCCGTGTATTAGCGTCACAATTGTTAACGCACGTTTACGAATGAAGAGAGAAAAACGTCGAATATCCTCACGGCAAATACGTTTAATTATAACGTAATAGGATGCTATATTCTTACCTTGAATAGTTTATAGGAGTGAATTAAATGAAGCGATTCTCCGTTAAGCCTAGGAGAGTTTTCTCCTCTCTAGCTGTCACTGAGCTTCGGGAGATCCTATCGCGTGCGTCACGCTTTTATACATCCTGACGGGAGAGTTCGAGAACGAGGACGCTCCAGAAATCTCTCGAATCTTCTCAACGCTTTCCTATGGGCGCAGGGGGAGGGGCCTGGCTGCCAATCATCCCGCCGCCTCAATTTTATCCGTTAAAGGGGGCGGGCCAAGACCGAGGGAGATGAAATTTCTAGATTACTTTGGAAATCAAGACTGACTCCATACCATATTTATCATTAGTCATTTATTAAAAACATTCAGGTCAGGTTAAAAAAAAACAAAAACAAAAAAACAGCTTATATAAGAACAGCTCAGAAAATTCAATTTTCTAGTACAGCAACTACACAAAAAAATAAAACATTGCTAAAAATTTAATTGGCTTGTTAATGACAACTTTGGGATGTGGAAATTGTTTTTTACAAAAACAATAAATTAAATACATTAACAGTTTAGTGTTATTTACGCTAAAACTCTTTTAGTCAACTTCCTCCATTCTAGAACTGTCATCGTCACCCTCCAGAACTGGCATATCTTCTTCAGCGGGTTGAGTAATGTCTTCTACAGCAGAGTCATCGTCATCGATGCCTGAAAGAGAAGAGATTAAATATAATTAAGTAATTTCTCCAATGATATTTCATTTGTGACTACACCCTTAACAATAAAGGCCACAGAAGAACCATTTTTGGGTCCCCCATAAAACCTTTAATTGGACAATTCTTAAAAGAACCTTTTTTATTAGTGTTTTCATTAGTTTTATTAATGATCTAAAGAAACATTTTTTTCCATTAAAAATAACTTTTAGTGCGATTGAAAGTCTTTATGAATTATACTAGTCCTTTGTGGAGCCATCAAAGCCAATAATGATCCTTTATTTAAATATATATATATATATAATGGTGGACCAACCAGTATGTTAGATGATTCTTAAAAGAACATTTTTTGGTGTCAAAAACATTTTAATTATCTAAATAACTTTTTCTTTTAATAAAAACCCTTTTATGCAATGAAATAGAGGATCTTCATGGAACCTCAAAGCCAATAATGACCCTTTATTTTTTAAGAGTATAGTGGTAGTTCTACATATTTTTAAGTGGATCATTTTTAAGAAACCATATTAAATGGTTTGTGAAAAGAAAAATTAAATGATTAAGAAACTTTTTTTCCATTAAAAAGCTAACATTTAGTGTAATGGCAATGGAAAGGTTCCATTGATAATATTGGATAATAACGAATCTTTATTTGGTGGACTAATATGTTTTAGTGGATAATTCTTAAAAGAACATTTCAAATATGTAAATAAACTTCTTCTTTTTTTAACCCCACTATGCATTGTAAAGGTTCCAATGATTTGAAAGGTTCTAGATGAATAATGAGCTTTAATTATTAAGAGTTTAGTGGTTGACTGATTTTTTTGATGGGCATTAATAATAGTGATTTACTAGACCCTTGTGTTTAAATGTATGATTTTTACTGTTATCCGACTTACCAAGACCAAGTTTGATCATCCTGTAGATGCGGTTAGCGTGTGTTTGTGGGTCTTCCAGGGTGAATCCAGAGGAGAGCAGGGCAGTTTCAAACAGCAGGATCACCAAGTCTTTCACTGCCTTGTCATTCTTGTCAACTTCTGCTTTCTCTCTGAGGGTCTCAACAATGGGATGGGCGGGGTTGATTTCTAGATGCTTTTTAGCAGTCATGTAGCCCATGGTGGAGTTGTCCCTCAAGGCCTGAGACTTCATTATTCTCTCCATGTTAGCCGTCCATCCGTATGTGCTTGTGACGATGCAGCAGGGAGAAGAAACCAGGCGGTTTGAGACGGTGACCTGTTTGGATACACTATCACTTAATGACTCTGAAGAGTATTCAATTCAAAATCATAGTTTAGTATGCTAACGTACCTTCTCAATCTTTTTGTCCAGAATGTCTTTCATGATCTTGCATAGGTTCTCATATTTGGTCTTCAGCTCTTCCTGATTCTTCTTCTCCTCCTCATCCTCAGGCAGCTCGAGACCCTCTTTGGTCACTGATACCAGGTTTTTGCCATCGTATTCCTTCAGCTGCTGGACGCAGTATTCATCGATGGGCTCGATCATGTAGATCACCTCCAGACCAGCTTTGCGCAGACGTTCTACGAAAGCAGAGTTGGCCACCTGATCTTTCGTCTCACCTTTGGAGAAGAAGAGAAAGGTTTGTATGTAATTGTGTGTTAAATAACATTTAAAAACGAATGAACTGACTACTAACCAGTAATGTAGTAGATGTGCTTCTGACTGTCCTTCATGCGAGACACGTAATCCTTGAGGGACACCATCTCGTCTCCAGAAGCCGATGTGTAATAGCGAAGCAGATCTGAGAGTTTCTTCCTGTTCTGAGAGTCTTCATGGATGCCCAGCTACAATTGGGAAAAGCCATTTTAGCTTGGAAATATTTCAAAAGTATCTCATCTATGATTTCAATAACTATCCAAAAGGCACACACACCTTCATGTTCTTGGAGAACTGCTCGTAGAACTTCTTGTAGTTGTCTTTGTCCTCTGAGAGTTCGGTGAAGAGCTCCAGACACTTCTTGACCAGGTTCTTGCGGATGACTTTCAGGATCTTGCTCTGCTGAAGCATCTCTCTGGAGATGTTGAGTGGCAGATCCTCAGAGTCCACAACACCCTTGATGAAGTCTGGGAGGAAAGTTTAACTCATTAACATCTGAACTAGCATCAAACTTATATCAGATTTTATTGTATTTTCTAGGAATTGTTAGCAAATGAATTCCTGAGACACTTACTGAGATATTCTGGAATGAGCTCCTCACAGTTGTCCATGATAAAGACCCTGCGCACGTATAACTTAATGTTGTTTCTCTTCTTCTTGTTCTCGAAAAGGTCAAAAGAGGCTCTTCTGGGTACAAACAAAAGAGCACGGAACTCCAATTGGCCCTCAACTGAGAAGTGCTGCAACGAGAAGACGATTGGTGGTTTAAAAATAAGAATATTGGTGGTTAAAAAACAAGATGATTGGTGGTTTAAAAGAAAGACGGTTGGTGTTTTGAATGCAAAATTATTGATTGTTTAAAACCAGGATTATTGGTGGTTTAATCATCTAGTCTACTTAATCCATTTTTGACTCAATATTCCTACCAACCTTAACAGCCAGGTGATCCTCCCAGTCGTTGCTCAGGCTCTTGTAGAACTCGCCGTACTCCTCGTTAGTGATGTCATCAGGGTTACGGGTCCAGATGGGCTTGGTCTTGTTGAGCTCCTGAGCATCAATGTACTTTTCCTTCACCTTCTTCTTCCTCTTGTTCTGGCCATCTTTGGTGTCTTCATCTTCATCGGCGCCCAAGTCCTCAATCTTGGGTTTGTCTTTCTCTTCGCCGGCTGCCACCTCCTCCTCCTTTTCTCCTTCTTCAAGGTCAACCTCTTTCTCTCTTTGTTTCTCAACCTGCAAGACAATAATGGATGCTTTATTTGTTCGAGTTGAGAGCAACCAATGTTTGCAGTTCTGGCACCAAAGTACAAGCACTTACGAAGAGCGTAATGGGGTAGCCGATGAACTGAGAGTGCTTCTTCACGACTTCCTTGATGCGCTTCTCCTCAACATATTCAGATTGATCTTCTTTAAGGTGGAGAATGACTTTTGTGCCACGTCCAAGGGATGGGCCTGCAAGTCCAAAGCAAATGCACATGTCAAGTTCCAGTACTTTTAGTCTTTAAAAACCCTATAAAACACTCATAAGGGGTCATACCATTGTCTGGCCTCACTGTGAAGGAACCACCAGCAGCAGATTCCCAGATGTACTGCTCATCATCGTTGTGTTTGGTGATGACCGTGACTTTCTCGGCCACCAGGTAGGCAGAATAGAAACCCACTCCGAACTGACCGATCATGGAAATGTCCGCTCCGGCCTGCAGAGCCTCCATGAAGGCCTTGGTGCCGGATTTAGCAATGGTGCCCAGGTTGTTGATGAGGTCAGCTTTAGTCATGCCGATGCCAGTGTCCACGATGGTCAGTGTGCGCTCTTTCAGATCGGGGGTGAGTTCAATCTTAAGGTCCTTGCATGAGTCGAGTTTGCTAGGGTCTGTCAAGCTCTCATATCGGATCTTGTCCAATGCCTGTTTGGAAGATATGCATTGAGTTATTGTGAATTTTGGAACAAAGGCTGGTGCATAAACTGAAAATGTATTGATTGACTTACATCTGAAGAGTTGGAGATGAGCTCCCTAAGGAAGATCTCTTTGTTGGAATAGAAGGTGTTGATGATCAGAGACATCAACTGAGCGATCTCAGCCTGGAAGGCAAAGGTCTCGGTGTCTTCCTCCATCATGGGCTGTGTGGCGTTCTCAGGCATCTGCAGAAAAGACACAAAATAAGGATTATAAATAATGAAACCGAAAATATAATACATTCCACTTGATTTATTTCATTTAAATAGATGAGCATTTTCTGTACTTACTAAATACATATGCTGGAATGATTTTATTTACTTAGATTTTTTTTTTATTCCTTTACAAAATTGTATAAATTTGTATATGAACAGTTATGTGGTACAATATTCTACTTATGCTCTCATTACTTTCATCACTGCTTTAAAAATATATTTTTTCTTACTAATGAAAGGTTGATGAATAAAAAGTTGATGAAAAACTCTTAACTCTAGTACTTTATCAAATATCAAATCAGTGTTATTTTAGTATCTAGACAGTATTTTAGTTTTTAATATTTTTAATCAGATTTTATTTTTATAGATTTTTTTTTAATGTTTTTCATGCTTTTACATTTGTGCTGTTATTTTGTAGTTTTGTTGTTTTAAAATATGCCAATATAGCATTTACTCATTCATTTTTATTTCAGCTTTATTTAGTAGCCTACCTCAAGTTAAATTAAATAAATATAAAAAAAAAAAAATTCCTTTAGACAATGCTGAAATAAGTGGGGGTTTCTTAATTATTTAAAAAAATAATAATAATTTCAGTTATTACATTTCAGATTTAATTTCAGTTAACTATAACAATCCTGTTCAAAATACAGGTGACAACTTTGATGATATTTAAATAATTATAAATGCTAATTTATATATAATCTGCAAACTCACAAATATTTAATGTAATCACTACATCCTAAAACTATAAATTATTTGAAACCAAAAAGGTGAAAAAAAGAAAATAAATGTTATATATTGTCAGCTTTCAAGATATAAGTTAATTGCTTTTATCTCTGGCCAAAAGCCTTTAAACAAACGATAGTAAAGCGACAGATGATCCCATTGAATCAGCAGCACATGTCCAGCACCTGTCACTCATGTAAAGGGGGAGGAGTGTCACATCTCGCAGAAACAGAGGACAAATGGTGCACTAAAGCCACCTAAAGTACAGGGGGTTACAAATGTAATATGACCTATTCTCATTTTCAGGATCATATTTTGAGTTACTCGGGTTTAAGAAATTGTCTGAAAAGCCACAGCTGTCTTTAAGCTTCTCCCAGAGCTGCATGCTTGTAGACATGTGCTCTAAGCTTTTATGAAACTCATGCTTACTTCTTTTTTTGGCTTTAATTTTAAATGTGAAGAAAACATTTGAAATAATGAGTTGTTGTTTGAAATAACTAATTATAATGTTGTTTGAAATAATCAGATGTTGAGAATTGAGAAAACATAAATTATAGGCTAAATAAAGAAATAAAAAATTAAATAAGCACCACAAATGCCATACGGTTGATTGCATAGTCTGATGCAATTTAAACACACTTTTAAATGAAATTAAATGAAACAATAAATTCTAAAAATGTCAAAAACAATTTAATATATGGAATTAATAATATTTAATATATGGAATAGCATTCCCCTTACCTTGAAGATTGTCTTCTGTAAGAAAAGTCTGGGTAAAAAGTCTTCTGGCGTATGGAGATCTACTCCGCTGGACTTTGCTTTGAATTTGTTGAGCTTCTTCTCGTCGCTGCTTTAGCTTTATCTGCAGAGCAGTGGGCCTTCTTCAGTCTTTATATACTTGTGTGCAAAGCTTCTCGAAACTCCCATTGAGAAAGTTCCAGAAGGAATGCCCACTATAGAGTAAGGAGGGGTGATAGAGAGCTAAAGTAAGTGTGTTCGAGACGAGACGAGGCCAGTCCACTGCCATATACCCCTTTTGTCCTTTTTGGGGCAGGGAGGCACAAGAGGTGTCTGTCAATCAAGGCCAGGACGTTCTGGGTGTCACATGTTTCAATCTTGAATGCTCATTGGCTGCGTTAGTGAAAGATTGCAAAATCTCCTAGGCTTTGAATTGAGGTGCCAGGATTCACACGAGACACCTGTGAGATCGCCATGCATTCTGATGCATTCTCGCAGACCTTCCTTGAGTTGAAATTATGGCCCAGTTGTGAGTCAGTGACACACATTGGTTCTCATGCAACTAGCCCTGACCTTACAACAACAATTCTGTGATTATTTATTTGCTCAGTTGTTCCAAACCTCTGTGAGTTTGTTTTTTCTGTTGAGCACAAAAATATGTTTCCTTGACCATCCCTATTTGCTGGAATATGCTATGAATATGTTTAATAACAAAAGCTATTAAAACTAGAGACAAATATTCCAGTTTCTTAGCATTTGAAAAAAAAGAATACTAGTATATGCCCTGTGAATGTTTTAACTGAGATTCTATTATTTTTCTTTTATTTGTTTTATTTATTTTTTTGTATGTTTCTCAAAATATGTTAATTCTCCTGGCTGTCTGTTATTGAAAATAAAAACTTGTTTTTAATTAACTTGCCTGGTTATATAATGGTTAAATAAATAACAAACAATTGACAGTAGCTATTGACTTCCATAGTAAATATTAAAATGGAATTCAATGGGTACCAGCAGCTGTTTTTGAAATACTCCATATTACGGAGTTGTGTTATGTTCAAAATTAGCTGCAGAGACAAAAAAAATACAAATATTTTTTGGATGTTTTTATTTACTCATTGGGTAATGACACTTTTGTAGTGACTATTTGCAAATGACTTGATTTGCAAATGACTACAGCAGTGTTTGTACTTAGTGTTAAAAAGCATTTATTTGTATTCGGCGTGAATAAATAGATGTAAATAGTTCTAACCCCCTTTTGAGGCTAAAATGGGTTTCTGACCCTTATTGTCAGCGATGGAAAAAGTTAAGCTCAGAAAGTAATTATAAGTATGGTATTTCAAGCATATTTTCAGTGCAGACTAACTGAGATTGAAAAAATAATTTTTTTTTTAGTTTCCCGATCTACTTGAGATTCACAGTCATTTTTAGATTTTGATCTGATTGGATGCACTCAATCCTCCAACTGTTATTTTATTTTATTTTTTTAAGATTGCATTGAAGCCAATGGGGTTTAATATAACCAAACATCAAAACATTAAGCAAAGTTTGTGCAGCCTTTCCAAAACACATCTTTGTCGAAATGTTGAATTCATCACCCTAATTAAAAACACACACAATTTCAACAACCAGAAATAAGCATATCTAAGCCATTTGAACACAATAGGAGGAAAACAACGATTTCACCAGGAAAAAAGTTGTTATAAGGTGATAACTGTAACTGAAGGTGTTTACGAATCAATGCATTAATAGAAAATGCACATTCATGCATGTATTAACTCATCAGCATATTAAACCGGTTTTAACAGTTTAAATAAAGAAAATAATGTCTCTGTTTCACTGTTTCTCCATTACAATAATGTCAGCTGACCACAGTAACAAAAGTGACTTCTGCTTAGCTCTTATATGTGAAAACCGTTTGGTACTTTTAAAACTGTGAATAATAATATATCAATAGTATTAATGTAAATACTTTTTTAACTGTGTTTAAAATTTTTCTGTATTTTGTGTCATGGTTAAGTGTCTGTAAACTACTAGCAGAACTGTCTTGAAGAAAATGACCAGCACTTTTGTTTTTCTTTTGTCACTAGCACTGCATTAGCAAAGATGGAAGATCTTAAGGGTGAGTAAACCATGACAGATTTACATTTTGTGGTGAACTGCAACTTTAAGTTAAAAATAAAGAAACTTAAGATGGTCTTGAGAAAAATACACAAATAAATCTAATGCATGACTCTCAAATAGAGGCGAGTGACTTGCTTGTTTCAGTGATGTGCTGATGTTTTTAAGATGTGCTTGTTTTCTGACCAGAGGAGGCACTGCACTGTTTCCAGCACTTTCCCTTATATAAAGAACAGTGTTTTTCCCAGGCCTTTCCAGAAGCTCACACTCCGATAAACTCATCAGAGGTCCATCCTGGATTATATTCGCGGATATTTCACTCTTATAATGAGGAGTTAGCTACTTCCTGCAGCAGCTAGTTGGCATTTAATCTGTTTATAAGTGACGGATGCAGTCACATTATATGTTAGGTGGACTTATATCCTCTCATTTAAATCAAGTTTGTAATATAACGAATATGAATGTAGATACGTTGAAAGTTTTATAGGAAGGGCTCAAAAGCTATTTTTGTCAAATGCGATCTTCTCTTCACTTTTCCTCGACGCGCATGGCACGTCGTGCGTCATGAATATTAATGACGTTACGTGACGTTCAGCTCAGTTAGAAGCTGCTGAACTTTTACTTTTAAAAAATCGCATTCATGAGATAAATTTGATGTATGTGACTGAAATTATATCAGACGTTTGGTGAAAATGTCACTTTCACTCAGAAGTGGAAAAACAGCATAAATCTTTTTTCTTTTTT
>JAUMHI010000065.1:17386610-17424655 GCA_032359435.1 Enteromius unitaeniatus
TCGATTTATTTTGACCAGAAGTTATGAGACACACACACATACGCACAAAATATTTTATAAATATTTGTACATACCGGATAATGGCATTATAATCGGATTATTTCTGGTTTTATATCTTAAGAATGTTAATATACATAAATAAAAATCAAAAATCAGTAACTACGGAGGGGAAAATAATAGTGCTTTTAAACTTATATTTATGTTTTTAAAAATATATCATATACAAAATATATTAAAATATCAAAAAAATATCTATTTATTTGTAGAAAATATTTTGACGTAAATTCATCAAGTTTTATTTTTAATTTATTTCTGGCATAGCATAATGCAAAGATACGGCTTTCTTCTGTAGCCTACTCTTTACATTAATGTTTTTTTTTTTATATATATATATTTTTAAATACACAACATTTCCTAAACCAGCCCAAAAATATATTCGCAAATAAACGTATGTGTAAGAAATATTTTTATGTTAATAATACATAATATTTCAACATATTTATTGCTGATAATGCAGCAGTAGAACCAAAAATATTTGTAAATAAATGTATTTTTAAAAAAATATTTTTTACGCTAATATATTTTGAAAACATATTTTTTTGTATAATCCAAGAACTGTGTCTTTCTTCTGTATCCTTTGCTGTATGTTTTTATTTATTTAACGGTTTTACCTCCCAACCAAGTCTCGCGCAGAGGAGGAGGAGGAGGAGGAGGGGCTCGCGTGCTCCTGCGCGAAGCGGAATGAATACTAATGTGGAAGATGGCGGCGGAGGGAGGTGGGAAGGAGGCGAACGAAATTAAAACTCAATTCAGCACACGGGAGGGCGTCTATAAACTCCTGCCGAACTCTGAGTACAGCCGGCCGAACCGCGTGCCGTTCAACTCGCAGGGCTCGAACCCGGTCAAAGTCTCGTTTGTGAACGTGAACGATCAGTCCGGTAACGGCGAGAGAATCTGTTTCAATGTGGGCCGGGAGCTTTACTTTTACATTTATAAAGGCGTCAAGAAGGTAACGACATGACAGCTGCCGGCACTCTTTCTTCAGCTTTCGATCAGTTTATGTCAATAAAACGGACGCTTGCATGTGCGAAAATAATTCTTCGTTGGTCCAGAAAAGGGTTAGACTGTGCACTCTGTGTCAATAATGTTTACACCTGACGTTGCATGTAAACACACCGTGCATTCACTGTTTTCCTACAGGTCCTGAGTTAAGTGGGAAACCTGTTGCATGATGTTTAAATGCAGTCGCAGTCCAGCAGTCATTGTTTTGAGTTATGCATTAAGTTTAGTCCTGGCATAGTGACTTTTGAGTGTTAAGTTGTGTGCACAGTTACAATCCAAGAAAAAGATTTCGTTTGCTGATTTCTAGGGTGATGCCTAATGTGCACTTGGTCAACTTTTGTATTCTGTGGTAGTTATATAAACACTTCTAAAACCTAAGATTCTATGATAGTGCATCTTAGAATACATACTTGATATATATGCTTTTTTTTGCACAGATGCAGAGTTAAGCGTGAGGATTTGGGTGCGTAACCTGTGGCAAAGGGTCATAAATGATATAATTCAAATATTTATGTATCATTCGCCAAAGAAAATTACGTAAAAATGCAACCTAAAATATAATGTGCATCATTATACTGTATGTAATGGTTACTTTATGTAAATACTTTTTTTGCAGTTTATATGCAAATGAATCTTACAATATAATACACATTCACTCATTTTTGCACAAATTCATAGTTATGCATGAGTTTTGGGGTTGGTTCCCTGTTGCGTTATGTTGAAAAAGCTGTTGAGTGTAAACTTTTGTGTTGTGCATCAAAATTTGCACATTTTGGCATATACATGAGGTTTGGGGTATGTAACCTTAACTGCATTAGGGCCGTTATGTGTAACGGTTAAGTGGCTAACATTTACATTTTGTGGTAACTTTATGCAAATCCTTTTCAAAGTGCAGTTATATATTAATGCATCCTGTAATATAATGCACATTGACTGGTTTTAGATACATAGTTATGCATGAGTTTTGGGGTGGGTTACCTGTTGCATTATGTTGAAAATGCTGTTGTTGAGTTACAACTATTGTGTGCGATACACATGTAAAGTGTATTTAAAATATCCTATGCACCCATTTTAGGGTTTGGTGCATGCATGAGGTTTTGGGTGGGTAACCTGTTGCATGGCATTGCAATGGGTCCTTAATAATATTAATCCATAATTGACATTTACATCATCATTTGCAGATAATTAAAAATATTTAGCCCAGAATATACTGAGCATTAACTGATTCATATGCAGATCATGTGTGTGCATTAATTGGTTTAATTGCAAGTCATGCTTTCTTTAGCCTGCTATAATGCATGTGAAGATATTAAATTGTTGCTTATTTCTGATGTCCCCAGGCTGCTGATTTGAGCAAACCTGTAGACAAGCGGATATATAAAGGAACGCTTCCCACGTGTCACGACTCCAATTCGCTAACGGCCACGGCGGAGAGCGTCTCACTGCTGGTGGGCTTTTCTGCAGGGCAAGTACAGCTCATTGACCCCATCAAAAAGGAAACCAGCAAACTTTTTAATGAAGACGTGAGTCCTGAACTCCATTCTAGCAACTTCTTTGTTTAAGATCAAACCTAAACTGTTTGAGCCTAGTTGTTAAGTCAGTGATCTGGACTAGATTAAATTTGGGGGTTTCTGACTGAACAATGACATTAAAAAACAAAGAAAGTAGTTTAAGGTTTTGGTTAAAGGGGTCATATAATGTTTCTAAAAGGAGAATTATATTGTGTATTTGGTGTAATGCAATATGAGGTGTGAGGTGAGGTGAACTCTGATTGGCCTGCTATCCAGTGGGTTGCGATTGGCTAAATGCCTCAAGCATGTGACAAAAACAGTAAATGCCCTCATAAACGAGTGGGGACATAATTACAATTACAATTACTTTATAATGACTTAGTACTGTCTTTTTATGTTTTTGCGTTGCATCGCGCCTCGTAAACATAACACCATGTCTGCATTTGTGATTGGAGAAACGACAACAAGCACTACGCTACACTGCTCAAAACTTCGTTAAATAGTCAGCGGCAAATCCTTTAAATATAAAAACATAGGTACAAGGCACCATGGGACTGTCCTTGCAGGGGTAGAATTGACTCACTTTCTAGTCTCTAAATGTGTTGAACACAATGTTTGTGTTGGAACTGTTCTGGAACAGTGTTATGAATACATCTGAACCACTGATTTCTAGTTGTGTCCTCTTTTGTAAACACAAAGAAAGTAGTTTTACTTTCACAAGGAAACACAGCTTCTCCAGAACATGGCGCAGACAGCAACACTACAGCCAGAACTATAGCTCCATCTTCTTTCTTTGCGTAAACATTTGGGCGGTGTTTGATAATGAACCCACTCTGTGATGTAGAAAGGTGGGGGCGTGATTAAACAAGATGTTTTAGGTGGTTGTGGACAAGGCATAACTTTCATAAAGAATATCTTATATATTATACTTTAAATTAAGAAAATGAAATCTGTATGAAATATTTAATTTAGTTTTATATTATTATTTCTTGCAATTATAGATTTAATCTTGTTGTGAAGTCGGAGATCTGAACTATACATAAGATTGTTAAAAAAAATAATTGTGGTTTAAGGCTTTTATCTTAATTTGCTAAATTGTATTGTCTTTGCATAAATTCTACAAATATAAATATTTTTACTTGTAATGTAAATGTACAAGTAAATCTAATGTGTGTGTGGGTATGTATGTGTGTGTGTGTGTATATATATATATGTTGGATATATTTTAGAGGTATTTGTAATATTAAATAAAATGAATGAATGTATAAATAATAGGGGTGTGATGAGATCTTGTGAGACCAGCTTGGCGATATCCTTTCAATAGTGGTATGATGCGGCGCAACAAATCTAAAATGGGAAACTGCTACTGCGTTTTAATTATGACATGCTAACACAAATTCTAAATGGTTTTCAATGGTTGCTTTATCGCGTCCAGTGTCAGCAGACGTAAGGCATGGGTATAGACAACTGTGACATCTACATAAACCAACATAACTGTGCATGCATGCTTTTGTGGCCATAACTTAACTTCCGGTAGACATCCCAATAGAATTAATAACAACACCTTCTAGAGTAGATTAAAAAGGCGAAAAATGTTTGCTGCATAAATCAGACGGATTTATAAAAAAATGCTAACTCATTCTATGCCAGCAGGAGGTGCTTCAAGCACGAGAAACGATAGGTTTCCCTGGTAACAACTGTAGACAAAGCAGCTCTGAGCTTACAAAGGCTGTCTTATATGCAGGATGAATTGAAAATGAAATTTTCTAAAGAAGAAATACAGTGATACAGCGCCCACGCCTCGGTTAGATTTTTTTTTATTACGTGCTCATCTTTATTCAATGAAGCCTTCTGGAAAATTGGTTGTTTTTTATATCCTGGCAGGTTGCCACAAATAAATAAATATTTGGGAAACACATGCCACAGCACAATAACTTGAGACCAAGTTCATTACTAATTATTAGCTGTGTTTGTAGCCTGTGACACTAACCAGACCGCTAAACAAACACAGACCGGAAGTTAACTTAGGTCCAGGTGTGTGCGCCCGATAAAACCGTCTATACTTCACTTTCCACGTTCTGTTAAAATTTTAAAAAGTTGATTACAAAATGCACCTAAATTTTGAATGAACCCAGTGTCTCGTCACACCCCTAATAAATAATATTTTATATTAAGAAAATATTAGGACCATTTAAAAATTATTTGTCTTTTTTTGTGTAGCTTGCAACATTTACATCTATTTTTTTCTTTTTTTTCATCTTTTTAAATTCTGTCTGTCTTCTTTGTTTCTGTTCTAACAGAGATTAATCGATAAGTCCGCGGTGACGTGTTTGAAGTGGGTCCCGGGTTCAGAGCACCTGTTCCTGGTGGCTCATGGCAGCGGTTGTTTGTACCTGTACAATGTGGAGCACACCTGTGGGACGACTCCACCTCATTATCAGCTCCTAAAGCAAGGCGAGAGCTACGCTGTTCACACTGGCAAGAGCAAATCCACCCGCAATCCTCTCCTCCGCTGGACGGTGGGTGAAGGTGCGGTTAATGAATTTGCTTTCTCACCCGATGGAAAGTTTCTGGCCTGCGTTAGTCAGGATGGATTCCTTCGCGTCTTCAGCTTTGACGCGACTGAGCTACAAGGCACAATGAAGAGCTACTTCGGTGGGCTATTATGTGTTTGCTGGAGCCCTGATGGCCGTTTCATCGTAACCGGCGGCGAAGACGATCTCGTTACAGTCTGGTCGTTTTCGGACGCCAGGGTCGTTGCTCGTGGACGAGGGCACAAATCATGGGTGAGCGTCGTGTCGTTCGATCATTGCATCACTAGCGTTCAGGATTGCGAAGCACCGGTGGAGTTTAGTGGAAGTGATGAGGACTTCCATGAGAATGCTCAGTTCAACGGAAATCGCGAACGGGCAAATAGCACACAATCTAGGCTATCTAAACGAAACTCTACGAATGGTAGCGTGACATACCGGTTTGGCTCGGTCGGGCAGGACACACAACTATGCTTATGGGACCTTACAGAAGACATTCTGTTTCCGTTATCAAGAACAAGGACGCAAACTAACGCAATGAACGTGGAAACTGGCGCTAACGGAAACAACAGCGCAAATTCTTCGTTACCGCGCTCAAATAGTTTGCAGCACTCAATGGGCAGCAGTCCGAACAGCAACAAACCAGCCAGCACCGTAGACAGCGCTTTGATCGCAACCGGCGTCAGCAAATTCGCAACACTAGCTTTGCACGAAGTGCGTAAGGAACGGAATCAGGAAAAGGAGCACAAACGTAATCACAGCATAAGTTACATTAGCAACAAGAGCAGCGACAAGCTCAACCAGATCATCGGCGCACGAGCAGCTAAAACAGACGTTGCGAAGACGCTGGGAACAACTTCGTGTCCGCGCATGGAAGAAATCCCGCTGTTGGAGCCGCTGGTTTGTAAGAAAATTGCCCACGAGAGACTCACAGTGTTGATCTTCCTCGAGGACTGTTTGGTCACTGCCTGCCAGGAGGGATTCGTTTGCACGTGGGCACGGCCTGGGAAAGTGGTGAGTTCTGGGTAGAGTATAGTGTGCAATGTTTTTAGTACAGGTGCATCTAAATAAATTTGTTGTGGAAAAGTTAATTTATTTTAGTAATTCAACTCAAACTCGTGTATTGAATAAATGTAACGCACCCAGACTTAAGTAGTTGAGGTCCTTGTTTCTTTTAATTGTGATGATTTAGGCTCACATTTAACAAAAACCCACCAATTCATCTCAACAAATTAGAATACTTCTTAAAGACCAATAAAAACAAAATAACATTTTAGTGAATTGTTGGCCTTCTGGAAAGTATGTTCATTTACTGTACTCAATACTTGGCAGGGGCTCCTTTTGCTTTAATTACTGCCTCAATTTGGCATGGCATGGAGGGGATCAGGTTCTGGCACTGCTGAGGTGGTATGGAAGCCCATGTTTCTTTAAAAGTGGCCTTCAGCTCATCTGCATTTTTTGGTCTCTTGTTTCTCATTTTCCTCTTGACAATATCCCATAGATTGGGGTTCAGGTCTGGTGAGTTTTCTGACCAGTCAAGCACACCAACACCATGGTCATTTAACCAACTTTTGGTGCTTTTGGCAGTGTGGGCAGATGACAAATCCTGCTGGAAAATGAAATCAGCATCTTTAAAGAGCTGGTCAGCAGAAGGAAGAATGAAGTGCTCCAAAATTTCTTTAGGACCTTGGTTTCCAAATGAAATACAAAACTTGCTCCAAAAAAAGGACTTTGGATCACTTGGCAACAGTCCAGTTCTTCTTCTTCTTAAGATGCCTCTAACGTTGTCTGCAGTTCAGGAGTGGCTTAACAAGAGGAATACGACAACTGTAGCCAAATTGCTTGACCTTGACCTCAGTCTCGGTCCATTCCTTGTGAAGTTCAGTCATAAAGCTTTGGTTCTTTCGGTTGGTTGTGCATATTTTTCTTCCCCACTTTTTCCTTCCACTCAACTTTCTGTTAACATGCTTGGATACAGCACTCTGAGCAGACAGCTTCTTTGGCATTGAATGTTTGTGGCTTTTTGTGGCCTTGTGAATGATTTTCTTCTGGACAACTCTCAGATCAGCAGTCTTCCCCAAGATTGTGTAGACTAGTGAACCAAACTGAGAGACCATATTAAAGGTTTTGGGGTTTATTAACTGACTGGCATGTCACCATATTCTAATTTGTTAATTGGTGGGTTTTTGTTAAATGTGAGCCTAAATCATCACAATTAAAAGAACCAAAAGCCTGATTCAGACGGAACTAGGGTCATTAGAGAAATGTTTGTTTCACAGATGTACTTGGTGATTTTAAGATTACTCACGTTCAACATAAACTAAGACCGAACAATACTTAGAATGTACTAATACTAATATTAGTTCATGTTCATTTCGACATTTACTAATGCATTGTTAAAATCACAAGTTGTGTTTGTTAAAATTAGTTGAACATGAACTAACAATGATTGACTATAATTTTTATTAACTAACATTAACAAGGATGAATAAATACTGTAATATATGCATATCATTTTACGAGCATTGTACGTTCATGTTAGTTAATACATTATTTTAAAGTGTTACCCGTTTAAATTAATCTTTGGATGGAAACATACAATTTAAAACAGATATTTTCTATTTTCTATAAACAAAACCTTATTTATCCTCTTCTTTTTTTTTTTTGTCTCCTTAGGGTTTGTTGTCGTCCCAAAACCAAGCCAACTCTCCCAGCGGGACCGTCGTATAGCTGCTCTAACCGGACCTTCAGACGCATTATATCAGTCATGTGTCATCATGTTTGCTGAGAAACACACGTTTATTATTCATGCCGAAGCCTGTCAAGATCATATTTCACCCTAAACTCAACAAAGAAAGGCAATTTGTAGGACCATTAAGATTTTATGCATTATTTTCATAACAATTAAACACATTTTCAGCCTGATTCTTGTTACTGTGATGCAAAATATTGTGAAGTACAACCGTACCATAATAGTATTTAATGTATACTGAGTTTAATTAAAAGCAAAATCAATCTGTCCAAACAGGATAGTTTTCGCTACTGTATTACAATGTTTTTCACATTTCAATAAGCTACTGAGAATTTGGGAAATGTGTGTAATTGTCATGGAAACAATGAAATCGAATGGTCATTTGAGTTGTAATGTGATGTATTTTCAGTAACTGGTTTTGTTCCCTCTTGGTTCGTTTTGTGTTTTAGGACTACCATAGTTCACAGAATCGCAGTCCATTCCTTTCACATTCACGACTGTCCTCACTGGATTTCTGAGCTCAGAACAGACTGTTGAGGTGTTTTGCACTGATTGTTGTTGAAACTGTTCTCATAATTGCATTGGAACAAAAACGCTGATGTGTTTCGGTAGTGTTGCAATCATACTTTTGTTCAAGAGTGAAAAATCATTTGCACTAAATAATTAGAAGAAAATGGCTTTACAAATGTTTGGAGTCGTAAAGGACTCCCTGGAAATGCTGTAAAAGTATAAAGAGAACTAGATATCTTTTCTGAACATTTATTTTAATATTGTTTCGAATGAAACGGGTTATTGTACAATGTGTAAATACTGTAAATTACGGATTTATGATGGATTGAAATAATTACACAATAGAAAACGGTTGTATTTCTAATACAGAGGAATTTATATATATATATATACATATATATATATATATATAAAAATATAAAATTAAAATGATCTTAAATAAGCATATATTTTGGGCTCTGTTTCATTACGGTTGATTTTGTGAGTATGGTTTGAATATAATTATTGATTTAACCCTTGTGCTATGCAGATAACCTGTGCAGGTTTGGATTTTTTTTGGATCTGCTTGATTGTAGGAAGTTTTTGAGTGAAATTTTCCACTAATAATGTTATTACTAAACCACTGAAATGGGTGAGCTCAAATCAATGACGGCTATGATTAATCAGTTCCAAAAGGAATCCAAACCTGTGTTAACTACATAAAAAGTTGCTTAAAGGGTTAAAATTCTGTCATTAATTACTCACCCTCGTGTCGTTTCAAACCTGTAAGACTTTTGTTCATCTTCAGAGCACAAATTAAGATATTTTTGATGATATCAGCGAGCCATCTGTCCCTCCATAGACAGCAACACAACTGAAATGATCCCAGATCCAGAAACATATTAACAACATCTCAACAGTCCATGTGACATCAGTAGCTCAACTTCAGTTTTACGAAGCTAGGACAATAATTTTTTTTTTTTTTTTTAATAACGAAAGCAAAAATAACATAATTAGCTCAACCAGTCTTTTCCACAGCGTTAAGTCTTCCGCCAGCTTTGACGTATCAGCCTTTTTTACATGCGGGGGAAAGCACACACATGTACGTATCTGTGGTTGTGTGCTTCCTAAAATGGCGGAAGATGTAAGTCAGAGGAAAAGAAAGGTAGTGTAAATTATGTTATTTTTGTTTTCTTGCTAGCGTTGCAAAACTGAAGTTAATACATCGATGCCACATGGACTGTTTTACCAATGTTTTTACTATGTTACACATAAGGTGAAGTGTGTTTTGATGATTGATGCAACGATTCTCTCAGCTCCTGATACAATGTTCTCCTGATTATGTATTAATGAGATTTAAGATCAATAATAAATGCTGAAAAAATGCTGCACATTTCTTTGTGGCGTTGAGATATGACAAATACATCTACATGAAATAAAAACATCAAATTGAACTGAATGGACGCAAATTTACATTCAGACAGTAGGTGGCGCGTGTGGAACAGCAGCAATATAGCACTGCGAAACATGCTTTTAAACACTACTATTATACAGAGAAAAGATAAAGATAATACCATGTAGACACCCCCCGAATGTGTCAATCCTATTATTAATGATTTGCATCGTTACATGACAAGCTTTGATGATAAATCGACTCATCCCTCCGAACGTAATGGCCTTTCATGCGATGTGCCCGGACTTTGGCTCTTATAATTGGGAAATTAACACAGAGAGACAGTTCGGTCTTGGCACACACACAGGGAGTATTTTGATGGACATAGTTTGGTACATATTTCATTCTGATCTGCTTCTGAAAATATGTTTTGTGCATAAAAGACAAAGATCATCATTTTGCTTTGAACATTCATTTCCAGTAAAAATGCATTGTGATTCATTCATTTCTGTTGCACAAATGCCCTCTGAGTGATACCAATATTGATACATTCACATAATTATATCTGGTTACTTGCATTCCAACTTATTACTCATCATACAAATTGACGCTGAACTATTATATGCAATAGCATTATATGGCCTATGGACTATGCAGTAATTCATCTTATAATGAGTCTTAAAGGTCAAACTGTGCCGAAGGATTTGATATATGCACAACGTTTGGAAAATCGCAGGGTATTTATAAACAGATCTGTGGGTATATTTAAGCCTTGTGTTGTGGATTTTTAAATTTTTTGTAGAAATGCGGTTAATGTTATGACATTGGACTAAAACATACTGACTTTGCTCATACAAAATAGAACAACTTCCAAAAGAATTCAATTGTGAGTGTGTGTGATTTTTTTCTTCTGTCAAAAATGACTACTAAAATTAATATTTAAATATATTATTTTATTTTGTCATTTCCTTTTTAAACTGGTTGATTGTAGGAGTGTCTTTTTTTATAAGATTTTGGATTTTGTTTTTCACAAATAATTTTTAGTCAAAAACTGAGATGCATGAGATGAAATCAATCAGTTCCAAAATATAATACAAGAAAAGAAAGAGAGCAAGTTGATAAAAGACCGAATATAAGAGTTGCTGACGCTGAGAGACTTAAAAGCAATCTTTTAAAAGGAACTCATTTTTGATTGGTTAGGTAAAGGATTTTTTTAGCACAACAGAACAGGTTATTTAGTAATTTAGTCACAGATCCTTCTCCTCAAATCCTTCAGGATACATAAAAACAAATACATGTGTAGAGCTATTAAATCAATGAAGATTTCATTGAGGTCAAATATCAAGATCTCTAACAAGTTTTTTTTCCATTATTTATAGTGATAGTTCACCCTGGAGTAGTTCCAAACCTGTATGAATTTCTTTGTTTTGGAAGATATTTTGGAGTAACCAGGCTGTTGTGGGTCACCACTGACTCCCATAGTATTTTTTTGCCCTACTTCGGAAGTCAATGATGACCCAAAACAGCCAACTCTTTTACCAAATATCTTACTTTGTGTTTGGCAGAACAAAGAACATACAGATTTGGAACTGAGGGTGAATAAATAACATTTTCAATTTTGGGTGAACTATTTCTTTAAACATCAGTAATATTTTATACTGGTTTTATACTGCAACTGCATAACAATGCACTAAAACACTTGATCAGCCTCTCTAGCATTGCAGCTGTAGGTTTGTCATTGTCAGTCACCACTTTCTTAAGCACCAATGTGTCTTGAAATAAAGGAAAGTTCCAATTTACAACTTTTTACCAGCCTGTGAGTGTCGCTATGAATTGGACATTAGGATAGGAAGCACTACTGGGTGTTTTTACTGATCCTTTTCTGAACTGAAAGTCAAATATGATAAAAAGGATAAATGGAGCTACAGCACTCTTACAGCTTAAATCATTATGTTAAAATATGTAATAAAAAACAGTACACAAAATTAGATACTCTTATTTCTGTCAATACAGTTTTCAGCTCCTATTGTATGAATAAAAAAGGCACTTTTACGCTAAAAAATTGAATTTGAATTATTTTGAATTTTTTTTTTTTATATTTGGTAAAATGTTTGTAATTTTGTGTTATTTTTTTAATTAAACAAATTATAAATACAATTATTTTGCCAATTTCTTTTAAATATGTCCACAGTTGTTCAAGCTTATTTAATTAATTTTAGTGCTTAAAGTTAAAGTGAATGAAAACTGTAAATTTCAAAGAAAATCTAAAAAAACATAATCTCTCATATCTCATCATATATAAAACTGTATGTGCGTATATTTATATATATATATATATATTAGTGCTGTCAAACAATTAACCACATTGTTTACATATGTATGTGTACTGTGAGTATCTATTATGTTTATATAAATACACACGCATACAGTACTTTTATATATTTATATACATTTCATATTATATATTTAATGTAAATATAACATTTTCTTAAATATATACGTAATAAATATTTTCAGTATACACATTTGTAAACAAAAACATATTTTGGGTGTGATTAAATGTGATTAATTGTTTAACAGCACTGATATATATATATATATATATATATATATACACACATATGTACATAAACACACATGCATATCAGTTAATGTGTTTTTGTTTATGGTTGTAGTTTAGGCTAATAAACTTGATTAGTAACTAAAGCATCACAAACTAGCTCCAAAGGCTTTCATTTCCTATATCTGTGAAGATTGAGGCCAGAGATCTGAAAGCTTGTGTAAATGGGACAAAGCATCTATAAGGGGGTAAGGAGGACTGCGAGATAGTCAATGCAATTTTAATGTCTTGCAAAAGCTTCAAAACCATTCTAATACTGGAATATGTTCAATATGAAGCAGAACCTTACATCTGGAAAACGGTCAGTTACATTCAAGCAAATAGAAAATAGTTCATCTGCATATCAAAAATAGCCCAGTCATTTTAGCATAACCTTAAACAGAAGGTGGAATTATGATCAAAAGCACACTGTCTGTAGATATACACACACATATATACACATAGTTATAAGAAAAATCATGCTTTTGCAGATCGTAAAATCATACATACAAACGTCATCTTCGAAATGGCACAAAAATGCTGTTTAATAATAGATAATATGACAACAGTAACAGTGATAATACTTCAATGATGCTCATAACCACCAAATCCAAACGTCACATACTTTTTTTATTTGGAATATCTCAATAAAACAGGCAATAGGAAGAAATAGTCTGTTAAGAACTCTTAAAGGCTTTCATTAGAGGATGCAAAAAAACTCAACAAAAACGATACAAAGTCACTGCAATCGAAGGTAGCTCTTGCAGAGTTCATGGTCCCTGATGTCTCCCCAGCCTCCGTTTTTGACGTGAGGAGCCACTCCCTTGGCTCCGGAAGCTGGGAGTCTCTTTGTAATGAGAAGTTGCTTGGGAAACAACTGGTTCCCGCTGCTCTGGAGAATGTTCTCGATCTTCGTCTTCTGGCTGGATGGCATGCAAGCCGACTTCTTGTGGTGCATGCCACAGTCGCCGGCGTGAAAGACACGAGGCGCCTCGCTGACCATGACCTTCAGGAACGTGGGCAAACAGGTCACGGTAAGGTGCTGCAACGACCAGTCCCAGTTATAATCGTCGTAGGTGCAGAAGGCATCGGTGCATCTGAGGAGTTTTTGGTAGGTGTCTCGGTTCAGCACCATTCCCATGTTATGCTCTGTGGACTTCCACGCCTTCACTTCCACTTTGTTGGCTTTGCTGGAGTATCCAATGTGTCCGTAGCTTCCTAGGGATAAGATGTCGCAATCGGGACATTGCTCTTTCTTGAGGGACGCCATGAGTTTGAGGAGATGGTAGAAGTCAGGGGCGAGGTAGTGGTCCTCCTCTATGAGCAATAAGAGTCCTTTGTGCTCCTTCAAGACTCGGACTCGATCCCAAACAAAGTGCAGCTTCCACCACCAATGATGTTTGGTCTGCGAGAACTTGGCTTCTCGATAGTGTCCAAAGGAGTCTGGGTACTCTGCGTTTAAGCAGCCTAGGGATAAGGCATCTTTCTTAGGAATGTCTCGAGGGCAGTCCTTGGGGTCGTTTCCGGGGAACTCTTGAGGGTAAAGCTGGATGCTGAAGGGGAAGAATATCTGAAGGACCAAGCAGAAGTCGACAGACGCGACGATCCGGTTGATTTCTGGAGACCAGAAGTCGTGGCTGAATATCAGCAAGACGTTCTCGATTCCTTTTGATTTCCTCAAGCTGTCCACCAGCAGGCGTAGGTATTCGGGACGGTTGTGAACTTGGACGACGACAACTAGGTCATCCTTCTGCCGCAGGGAGCGAAACTTCTCCTCGTTTCTTAGGGTCTGGTCGAAGTTGAGTTGAAAGACGATTCCTCTGTACACCAGAGTTGCGTTGTCCGCTTCAGATTTGGCAGCTGCCTGTATTTGTAATTGCTGTTTTTCTGGAAGAGTTTCGTTGATGGGCTTACGGGTTACTGGGATCGTGACCTGTACTTGTAGTTGACTGCCAACACTGCTCCGTTTACCCGCTTCCGTCTCTTTGGGAAAAACAGCGGTGCTCGCCTTCTTCGGTTTCCCGCTATTCCATACGGCGAACCCGCAGATGACCACCACTAGAGTCAGTATTACCACCTTTCGCTTGTAAATTCGGAATCTCATGATAGGCAGTCGCTTCGCGGGATGGTCGCAGAAACGATTCGGGAGATGAGGACGGCAGGTTTGCGATGCAAAAAAAGTCTGCGCCAGCAGATTGGGTACAAAACGTTATCATAGAAAATGCAGCTTCGTCTTGGTCCTTTAGTTCTGGAATGTAATCGAATGACGTTGTTTCCCATAAGGCATTTTTCTTAGAGGCATTTTTCTTTATAACCTGTGGGAAATGAATCAGAAGGGTTGTTATAATTAGCACAGTGTGAGGTCACACATGAATAAAACAGGTCAAATATTTGATTATATTTCATCTTTAAAAATTTATTTTTGTTGCATTTATTTGAATGCATTTAAACAATTCTGTTTTTTAAAATGCATGTAATCAGATTGCTTTAAATCAGCATATATTTGATCACTTAAAACAAAATGATTAAATGTATACAGTTAACATTAACATAAAAAACATTATTGAAATATGCTTAGCTTTGCAACAAGCAATTTTCGGTTAACAAACAATGCAAACTTACTGACGATAAATATAGAAATCTGGTTACTGTGCATTTACGACACAGAAATCTGACCCGTTTCATTTATGTATGACTGATGAATATGCATCAAATTAAGTGTAGTTTGTTTATGGAAAATTATACATGCATTTTGAGTTTAGGCCTAAATATTTTTGAGTCCAATCAATGCATCTAAAAGAAATTTATATCATAAAATGACAAAAAATACACAAAAATAACAACAACCAAAACTTTCAAGAAAGGATAATTTGCTGAAAAGGCAAACCCTCTTAATGTAGTCTATTGTTAGCTCGCTGCTATTTTTATGGCTGACCGAAGGCAAAATGCATGGCTCAAGTATTAAAGCTGATTGTATTTCAAATGCACAAAACACTCTGTGATCGCATCGTGCAAATCAAATCTTTCTCTACCAAGTGCCCTAAGAAACTTGAGATTAATAGTATTAAAACAGTATTAATATAAGAAACGTGGCCCTGGATGCAACTAAACCCACAGGGGTCCAGACCCAATTACCAGCCTCTGTGGATTTAACCTGAAGCACTGCTAATTAGAAGACTAGGACAGCGTCAGTGCAGCACAGATAGTACAGATAATAATAAATTACAAATATAATGTTCCAATACAAAGAAACTGTGTGCTGTAGCTCCTAAAACATTAATGTGTTTATACATGGATAATACATATACACAGTACAAAAACAAATTAGCCTATGAAAAAAATATTATTAGTATCCATTTATTTTTTGGATGCGATTAATCGCAAATTAATTGTTTGGCAGCACTAATTTGGGGATGAGAACTTGCACAGAGCACATGCAAGCTACTTCTAAATCTGGTTGTGAAAGAAGTCAAATTTAATGGCGATAACCGTCCAATTAAACCGATTATATAATATCTGCAACTGGTTAATTTGTTGTTAGATTTGAGTGTTTACATTAAGTCTTTTCATTTATATCAGGTTGGCTGAATTATTAGCAGACTATTAGGACGTACGTAAACGTAGTTGTTAAACGTACCTGTTACTACACAATATTTTAGAAATACCTAAATGAGAGTTTTGCAGATATTAGACTCCTCGTTCTATACTTAACACTATTTTCCTTGCTCATATGTCTAGTTTGCACCAGCCTTTACTTTCCTGAAACCTTGATTTAATAATGCATATCATTAATGCTGTTCCCAACATAAACGCATTACTGTACATATCTTAACATCTATACTAATATTACAGTAGTTCTGCATTCGATTCGCTAACTTACCACAATCTGCAGTGAATCTCCAAGCCTAGCACCTCTTATTTTCTACATGCATGTCGTGAGATGTGTGCTTTCAGCAGGTTAATGCATTCGCGTCTTATGATCACGAATGCTACGAATAAACCTGCACACAATACGTCACAATATGGGGGAAACGCGACCGTGTTTACTCCACATTTGCATGACCGTCGACTAATGCGAATCTAGAGCTGCGTGAAAGCGTTTAATTGCACGAAGGCGCAGCAAGTCAAGTTTAAAAATAAGGAAGAATAAATGCAGCACGAGCGCTTTCGTTGCAGATGCATGCTAAAGCGAGCAGCGTCGCGCGCCAGAAAAAGCGTTCAAGCCCAAAAGCGTGCCATTGCGTTCAGCACGAACTGCATTTTGTTAATCACACTCCGTTTTAAAAGACGGATAATCGATGCACGCATACCGATGAGTGTGTTGTGGTGATGCACTGTCACTCGTTAGCTTTGCTGCTACCGGTTCTTAAAGCTGAATTTTGAAGAGCTGCCGCATACAGATCCATACGAAACACAGAAACGCAAAGAGAATCGGTCTCACCGCAGATGCAGGCGTGTATGGCGGCTGTCATGTCTTCATGAAAGAGCATTTTAATAGAAAACGCGTGTCATAGTGCTCAGGCTCCGCGCGGAACCAAAGGCTCCACAGAATATGAGAAACCTCTGGGGGCCTCCTCAGCTGTCAGGACACGCGTGATGTCACACTGCACACAATATATTAGTATTACTACTGTTATTATTTTATTGTGTGTGCTTAAAAAGAATGAAAAGCTCGCGCAATGCAAACAACCAAGCTCATATTATATATATATATATATGTAGCTATCATAAAGATTGCTTTGTGACTAATTTGTCTACTTCTTGCATCCACAACAAAATCGTGTGAGATAATATGAAAGACATGGATTTTTGGCTTTTTCGCAATATAACTTAAATGTAACGCGTTTTTTGTCATCTCGGTCATTAAGTGGAGACGTGTTTGGTTTTGATTGGTTTATGTTTATGATGTAAAAACATCGTTTATGGAGTGAGAGAAATTGTAGCAGAAATGATCGCAAAAATGGAAATGATATATTTATCCAGGACTAATATGTATTTTAAAGATATGGTACAAATATTAGCTGAGTGAAAATACTTTTGAAACTGTAAATATATAATGGCTCAACCTTCATATTCCAAAATGTATTTTGGGGCGAGAAAATACATTTGCAGTTTTAAAGAATAGTCGAAATGAAATAGTATTTTTAAATAGTTTATTTTAAAATGTATGTTTACGCGTGTGAAAGACAACAACTACATTTATCTTTAAACGTGACCTGTGTGAATGCATTTTTATTTTGGATATATAGTTTACACAATTTAATAAAATGCATGTATATATTTATTAAGTTACGGTTTATATTTATACATTGAAATGTGTGTAAAGAAAGCGTTTCGGGTTAATCATTACCTTTTTAAAGATAAAAAAGATATATAATAGATAAATATACGCCTTATATAACAATTATAAATCAACATGCAAATAAATAATAAAACGAAAATAAAGTAAATATGTCACCCTCCTTTATAAGGAAACCTTTCAATACAGTCATAAAAAAACGTGAAAATACAATTTTAGCTGTAAATGAAACTGAAAGTGTTTTAGCATATCATCTATCTCATCTAATCCAAATTTCCATTGTTTTTTCAGTAATTTATTTAAACTATCCCGTTAAAATAATTGATAACAATCATGCTTTTATTTTCATGTATGCGCCGCTAGACCGCAGAGCGGCGCTGTCGTCGCTGTTGACGCAGGAAGCGTTTGGCTCCGTAGAAGGAGCGTGTCTTTTTTGCGCCTGCGCACAAGCGCCACTTCCTTTCTACATCCCGATCGAGAGAGACGAGATGGGCCATCAGCAGCTCTACTGGAGTCACCCCCGAAAATACGGCCAGGGATCCCGATCCTGGTCAGTTTTGCCTCAGTCGCGGTGTTAATGTCGATGGTTTGTGACTGGCCGTGAGTCCCGCGCGCTCAGGCCGCCGTGTGTCTGTTATAAGCGTCTGATGGTGAAGCACATGGGGATGAAGATGCTGTAACATGGCGGCTGTTGTTCTGCGCTCCCGCCTGCAGAGAGAGCACACTTAAACCGGCTCGCTGTAGTGACCATAGAGACATATATTCACAGTAGCTAACACGGTGTTTATGAAGGGTTTTCACCCAAAAGCGATAGTTCACGGTTTATTTAACTCACCCCACATTCATGTCGCTCCAAACCCGCGAGACCTTCGTTCGTCGGAACTCAAGTTAATGTTTTTGCTGAAATGCGAAAAGGCTTCGAAACGATATTAGGGACAAAATTGTCATTTTTTGGGTGGGCAATCCTTTTTAGTATTTGCACATATGAGCTGCTACCGACTTCCGTGTCATCAAAAGCGTTCAGAAGTTTACTTTAAAAACCATTTAACTTACTAAAGCCTCATTTTTGGTCCGGACCTGCAAAAATTATTTTAATTTCTGTTTTTTTTTTGCCTCGCGTTTTAGTGGAAATGTCAAAATTCCTGAAGTATGAAATGTTGAACTTTTTTTTTAACGTGCAACAGGGCACGAAAAATCTAGTTTATTATTTGAGCTTTATTTATTTTTTGACGCTGAAAGAGAAATTGAGGATGGATGAACAGTTTCTGGTCCAGAATGTCTTGGTATAAAACACAACTGACAGACAGTAGGGACCAGAAACTAAAGTGAATGACACAAAAAAAAAAAAAAAAAAAAATATAAATATATATATAAATATATATATATATAAATAACTGCAGTTTTCCCTGGATATTGAAGTTTTAATATGTAAAATTGACTGCAAATTATAATTGTAAACTTAACTGCTAACTTCAAAAATTGATGCATTTTAAATATTAATCGCAGGGCTTTTAAAAAAATGCTATACCGTAGTGAAAAGAATCAGAATCATTTTGTATATTTGTGTACTTTATGCCAAATTCTTTGTGTAATTTGCATTTTTTTAATTAAACATGCTGTCTTTTATAAAATTTGAATGCATTTCTAACCTGTTGTCTGGTTTGATTTCAGCCGGGTTTGCTCAAACAGACATGGTCTGATCCGTAAATATGGACTCAACATGTGCCGTCAGTGCTTCAGACAGTACGCTAAAGATATCGGCTTTGTCAAGGCAAGTATTCATGCTTTTGAGTTCTCTCCAGAAGGTCCTTATAGTTACATCATGCATGTACTAAGTGTAGAGGTTGTATTAGACATCTGGAGTAATTTAGATGATTGACTCGCTGATGCATCATTAAACAAACCCTAACTATTGTCTCTCTCTCTATCCAGCTGGACTAAACTTGTGACGGCTGAACTTCCGTGATGTGGAGTCGACACCATCCTGACATCATGAAGTTACTCTGAAGCGTTTAATAAACATTGCTTTTGTTTCTGTTCAGAAGTTTCAGTGTGTTTTTTTTTTTGTTTTTTTTGTTCATTATAGAGATTGGAAAAGGGTTGTGAGTTGAAGACGTTTGAATTCAGTAAACTGAAGGTTTATAGATGGTTGTGCTTTGCTTTCACAAATTTCATAAGCGTGGATCTGCTAATGATCGTAGTTATGATGCGTGTCCATGGTTAAAATAAAGATGAGTTATCGTTTGGTTGCAGAAGCTGTTTAGCTTGGATATTTTGCAGCAAATTGAAACGATAAACTTGGAATGTTGTGTGTAAACCAATTATATAAGCTTTAAAATATTGCTTCCAAGCCAAATTGAGATTTAGAAGACATCGATGCAAAACAAGAGAAGCATACAAATGATTTTGGCAAGTTATGCAGAGAAAAACTATAAGAAAGCAAAAACAATCCATTTGCTATGTAAAGGGCCATTAGTAAAGTTTTATTTACCCGGTTTAGATTAAATACAGTTTATAGAATCCTAAAGTCATTATACACAAGTACAATGAAATTGCATTTGACTTCTCAGTGTAATTACAGTGAAATAAGAGCAATAGCCAATCAATGAATAAAAGCTCGTCAACCATTGAGTCATAAATACAAACATCAGCAAACTCTCCAGTGCTAATACAAGTTTAATTCACGCTATATAGGTCGTGCAATTCCTGCCATGGTTTTAAACTGCGATAGTAATGGGAATGTCACTTCATATTTTGCACAGACTGTACATTAAGCTATTACACTGTACAGTATCACTAGTATTACTACAGTTTTTGCACTTCTGCTGTATACTGTCCAGTCCTACATTTGCACTCCTACTTGTATTCTGTAAATTTAATACTGTAACGTTATACAGCAGCTCCACTGCAAGTTATAACTTCAATAACTGCACTTATCTGTATATAAAACCATAGACATAAATACCTAGACGCACTTTGAACCGTTTCTGCGATACGTCAACGTGGCCGCCATCTTTCTCCGGGCAAGACTGCTTTAACAACAAATGGAGCTGCGTTTTTTTTTTTTTTTTTAAAATCAAATCACGATACCATTTACATTTATCAACAGATATCAGTGGTTTGTGATATGCATGGACTTAAAAATAACTCTGCCTACAGTTATTTAGTCAGGCTTGGAAATGTTTTTTTAAAGAAATGATGAAAGCTCACACTCCTGTTGATTTTGATTGTTAACAATTATAATATTAATGTAGGCTAGCATAACTGTAATATATCATTTTTTAAATGTACATTAAATTAAATTAAGCTTTCTTTATTGCTTTCTCTGACTTTAACCCCAACATTTTAGCCTCGTGCCTCAGATCAGAACACAGCTCATTCCCTTTAAAATACTAATAATACACCTTTAAGTACTAATAATTTTCCATCATTGAAAAAATGTAACAAAATCAGTTAATACAAATCAAACAGTGACAGTCTGCTTCCTATTTACATGACACTCTAGATATAAACTCCACAACAAACAAACGATTATGGCTAAATGATGATCCAGTGAAACTTACAGTGATCAAATATTATACACTGATACAGTGCACAATAAAAGTGATATGTGATCATAAAAAGCATATAGTACAGGATCTAGTAATGTAATAAAATACTGTGCCACAGTACAATAACACAAGTGATATAATAGATTTATAATAGCAACAATTATATGTACAACAACAATAGATGAATGATAGCAAATAGAATGTAATATCAGAATAATACAGAATAAATAATGAAGAATAAATATAGTAGATTCTAAAGTAAATTAAATAATAGTGAAAAGTCGTATTGGAAATGCAGAACTGGCTTTCTTCAGATTTCTTTAGGGCTTGAGTTTATAATAAGATATTAAATCCTTATGTGATCTTATGGTTGTTATAGTGATCTTTGTAAATGAGTAGTGAAATTAAAGAGAGATGCTTTAGCTCCCTAATACTGACAGTCACTGTACAAATTATGCTCAAAGCACAATTTACTTCATGATATGAACTACAAGACAAGTTCAAACTTAATAAGAATCCATTTAAAAGTTTAGCTTTCATGCATAAATAGAAATATCGCTATAGTTATTAAATGTATACACTGGAGGCTAATTAGGATGGCAACATAATGACCAAAACACCAGAAATAACTGTTTTACTGGTGAACAGTAGTACCCAGAGATCTTTTTTATTTATGTGTGACGGTAGAGGCACAAACTGCCGTCGAGTCCGGTACACTTTCTTCTGTCCCGATATGACAGTTAAGGAGTGTTGCCGGGACCAACATGGCGGTCGAGTTTCCAATGAGGCGTCTAGGTATTTACATGTCTATGTATAAAACGCTATACTGACTCACAAACACGGAAGAGTATCACATCACTACCATATCTGTCGCGAACACACATCAGATTACTACATTAATCATTGCAACAGCAACTAATTAAACACAAAAAGCACTCGACGAGGATGGGATTCGAACCCACGCGTGCAGAGCACAATGGATTAGCAGTCCATCGCCTTAACCACTCGGCCACCTCGTCACGACGCCGTCAGCGCGTGCTAATTAATATTCATGAGGAACACGTTAGGGTTAGGGTTAGAGTCGGTCACGTTTAACGTGAAATAATTTAATCTTAACAACTAAATGACTAAAATTACGTTAAAAAGAAAAAGAAAAATGAGCAGGGAACACAGGGAAGTAAAGTGCACATTTTGTTTTTTTTTGTGTCTGTGTAACTTTAATTAAAGAAATAACCGCATGGAAACAGCGGATCTAATGTTTAGAATTATGCACAGAAATGCATTAAGTTTAATGATATCTAATTTACATTAAGTATCAGATGCATGTGTGCTAGCTAATATGTGTTAACGTTAGCAGCTGTTGATGGCAGCTTTTTGTCTCTATCTTATTCTGTTTCCCAGATCACTGAGAGATAATCTTCTGATGTTGATGTACTTCTTTTAGTTTGTGACTATCATGTGATAAAGTGTCTGACATTCAGATTTGACATCGATTAGAGAGTTGCAGTGTTGAAATGTTACCCAAGTTATTGCAAACTCAAGACCAGTTTGTAAACCTGACACTAGATGGCAGAAGAGCTTTATTGACAAGACTGTTTGCAATTACAAGGAAGACAGTAGACACATTTTACCATTATATCTTAAAAAAACACAGTCAATCTCATATAGCAGCCTTTATAAAACTGGGTATTCAACTGTAGTCTCTAAAATGAGTTCAAAACAGGTTTATATCTGTGTCCAGACAGACAGTAAAACCAGTTTAAGGTTAAAAGCAGTGGTTTATCATCCAAACGACACAAACTACGACCCACAGGAGAATGATGCACTAACAGCCGTCATAGATATACAGTAAGAGATATTTAGTATCTCTTTAGAGTGTCTGCTTGCTTTTAATGATCTGCTTTTGGACGTAAAATGAAAGCGGAGTTAAATGTGTAGCCTCAAGACTCAGACCCAGCCACGCATCCCTCGGCTTGCCATTTTTTTCCAAGATATCAGGAAATTTGGGACGTTGTTTGCGAGGTTGGTTGGCATGGAAACATGGCACATGGTTTGCATCCGCTGCCTCTGGATGCACATTAAGATACGCTTGTTCCTCGCAGTCTCTGAGACGGGGTTTGACCTTTGAGCTTATCTTTTTTCCTCACCGGCTTCCCATGATTTCATCATGATGTGATAACAATAAGTCTCCTGCTGTTTAGCTGGATAGTGAATTCAGCAAGTAGTGAATGTGAGCATTTCAAATGGCTGTCGTTCTTGTTGTGTGAATGCCGTTGTTATTTTATGTCATTATTTCACCAAAAATCAGAAGTATTATTTTGAGTAAATGAAAGTACGGTTTGCACATGGAATATGAAATCTATTGTGATTTCTTCACTTGACGGTCGTCCACATTTCTTTAAATATTTGAACTGCTATCATACATCCTGGCAGTTAACTGTACTAGGGATCATCTAATATATGTTTTTTAGGAACGATGATGATATTGATTATTAAAGACCAAGTAGACCGATAACCGATTGAAACCGATATATATATATATATTTCTGGTGATTCTATTATAAGGAAAAAAAAGTGCATAAACTACATTACTAAACCGATACGATAATGTAAAAAAGCTTAAATGTCAGCAAAACGATATATCTCTATGTTTGGATTGAAAATCCAGCGCTTTCTTTACATCTGTTTTAGTAAAAATTGTTATTTTTAAATAGTACAAATTAAAGGTACTATAACAAGTTGCTACTGTGAATCAATTTTTCAGTAATAAATAATAATAATAATAATAATAACAAAGCAACAATTATTTTACTTCCAGTAAAACTTTGCAATTTTATTTAGCAGCTAAAAATAAAACTGAAATTTGAATGCTGATTTTTTTTTTGTATATTACATTTTTGCAAATGAGATGCAATTGATAACTGAATATAAATTAAAGGCAGCATAACAAACTACTATGAACTGAGATTTAACAGTTAAAATAATATCTGTATCTATGAATAGTGCTGTCAAATGATTAATTGGGATTAATCACATCCAAAAAAAGTCTTTGTTTACATAATATATGTATACTGTGCTTATTTATTATAATATATAATATGTATATATAATGTATACATATGTAGATATAAATACACACATATATATATATATATATGGGTTTCCTCCTTCAGTACATCTGCGTTTTTTTTCCACCTCTGCAATCCCGTTGATATCCTGAGGAGGCTTGCTGTGCATCACTATTCAAAGCCATGCTAATGGAGGTGCAGATGTGGACAGAGCTGAAGGTGCCTGGCTGTTTTTAAACCCTCAAGGGCGCTTCTGAAGCCCTCTGTTAAAAGAGACATGCAAATAGGATAAGTTAAGAGCCAGCCGTGATAAGACGATCAACCGAGGTGGAGCTAATGAAATATTCCACGCCATTTGAAGTGCATAGCACGGCTCGCAAACAGCAAATCAAGGCAAAAACTCAAGGCCGGTATAAACAGGCTCTGTTCATGTGTGTGTGAGCTGCATCTTATATATATTCAGGAACGTTGTTCAGGGTTAACAGGCCTGAGTGAACTCACATGCTGGACAGACCTGAGAGCTTAAAACACAGAAGCTCCTGGTGTTCCAGCGTTAACAGATGGTGGATGTGTGAATGCACTCATTGGTGTATTCATCATGCAAGTTCTGTGGCCTCGAGCTCAGGTATTATGCACAGCATTCTGAGCCTGTGGTAATGATGTCAGCTATGTTTAATTCACTTGCTGAGCTGGGCTGAGATCCCCAAATCTCTAAGTCTGAACCATATACGGCCTTAAAAATTAAAATAACAAAATAAAAGTTTGTTGAGCACTAAAATATGAGAGGGTATGAAAATATCTTGAATATTATTCAGTTACATGCATGCAAATATTGGAAAAATAATGATTTTGGCACTTAATAAGTTGGTTTTGAGAAAGGGAAATTTCTGGATTTTACTTTGTATTTGTTTTTTAGACAATTTTCTTTAAAGTGTAAAAGAATGAGCCGTTTGAAATGTGATTTACATTCAGTTTTTGTTTTAGATTTTTTTGTTTTTGTTTTGTTAAGTGGTCATTTAAAGCTTTTTGTATTTATGTTTTTTTCGCTGCGTTTCAGTTAATTTTTGTGAAGTGCTCCTGTTCAAGATATTGTCAGTGCACCCAAATAATATTCTGAATAAAGTGACGCCATCGGTCATTTAGTTTCCACTGGAGGTGCTTTAACGTTTAAACATTGTTATTTGCTTAAATTTTTTTTATTGCATTTTAGGCAAGTTGTGATGATCTGAAATGGTTAAATTGATAGTTTATGATCCGCGCTGTCTGCCGCTGGCAACTTTGTTGTTACTTTAAAAAAAACAAAAACTTATATTTAATGAACAAAAATGCTCCAAGAATTTTCTTAAATCAACTTAATAAAAAAAAAAAACTAAACAAAATAATAAAACTAAACGAAATCATGGCACTCTTTGACTTGCAACATTTTTTATACGTTAGTATCTTGTGTCTTGTGTTTTAAACAATAAAAATTTCAGCTAAAAGTTTGTTGTAATGCAAGCATTACTAAACATGTACCGAGTAAAATATTACCGAAACTTGATTAGTAATGCCTTACACTACTGCGCAAAAAGTAATTTATTAATGTAATGTGTTACTTTTGTAATGTGTCACTCCCAACACTGAAGTTAGTACAGCATTGTTAATTCACTTAGTTGCAAACTGTCTCCAGCATGAAATTATTTCAGATGCTTGCGCTGATAACACCATCAGACCTAAAAGCCAAGGCCATAAAAGTGTCTATTGTGAGCTGTGTCGCCTTTTGCTGAGCGTTGATGGGAAGTTGAATTACTGTTGAGTGCAAAAAGATCAAGGAGTGATATTTAACATTATGCAAAGAGTCAATTCACACCGACCCTTTAGACGACTCTGGACCGGAGGTTTGCATAATCTCCAAACACTTTGGAGCTGTAGGTCAGGGATACTTAAAGTCCAGTCTTCTAGCACAATCAGGCTTTTCAATTCATTGCTGCCTTTTGCATTCACACTGCAAGTGAGCAATGCAGTGAAACACGTGTGTTTATTTCATTAACACTGCAAATGTCCTATATTTGCACCAAAAGCTGGCACAAAATAAACTACGCTTTATATGATTATACTGAAAAATTCATGTATACCTCTGTGCACTTTTTGTGCTACATTGTTTTATATGCCGCAGTTTTAAAGAGAAATGTCCACTGATTGGCGTTAAAACAGAGGTTCAATATGTGAACCCTGGCACGTTTCTCTTACATTGATATAGATATGTATTGCAGCGGTTCAGAACTGAAATATCCATGGACTGTTACTAAAAGTTAATGCTATGTTGGAAATATACCCTACACTAAATTCAACGCTTGAAACAGGTGCGCTCATCAGTGATATGTTCTTGTTGGTACGTACTTGAGTCTCTCTAGAAAGTGTACTTAGGTACGTTTATGCCATAAGACCAGGTAGTAAAAATCTTTTTTTTTTCTCAAATACGAAGTATGCAAGGTATTTGCATATGCAGTGCATTTGATAAATGCATTACATTTAGTTCTTTGTTTGCTCTTGTTAACCAACACATGGTGATCCGAAGTCATTTGCATTGCATTTAAGATTTAATTAATGCGTTCCTGCAATGCCTTGGGAACCAAACTCATGCTTTGTGAGACTTACTTCTCAATTTAGTTGCCACTTTATGCACCTGAACAGCTGAGCAACGCAGCAAATTAGAAAGCTCTCATTGTGTTCAACAAATCTAAGTGAGCGTGTTGATTATAATCTAGTTTTGTTCTAGTTTTCTTAAGTAGTGCTGTTTTTCTCTTGGCTGCTTCATAAAAGATTTAACTATTTATTGTGTAGGCTATTAGTTTTTTTCTTTACTGTCAGCTCTTCAAATACTGTAATTGCTGACTGGCACATAATGAAGGCCATTTTTTGGTGTGAATTATATTTAGCAGAAAAGATGATCAGCAGGCATCTGTAGCCTGGCACCACAAAATGACTGAATTTAATGAATTTGCATTAGTCCATTCTTGGTAAAAATGGACTAATGCTTTTATTCATTCCCTATTACACTCATGGCTGGCATTTTTAATGCCATGCTGTTTGTGTTATTTTATTAATGCATTTGTATGTTTTGCATGTCTTAAGTTGCAATAAACTGAAAAATGTACATTAGAAACAATATTTAATTTGAACAGTCACTCCTTATTTCCAAAAAATTAACTGAGATTCATGTATTCATAAAACTAAAAACAAAAAAACCCCAAATGTATTAAATGCAAATATATATATACACACACACATACAAAGATATTTGCAAAATGTGCTAATGATAAAACCTTTACTTTGTGTTCATTGTTGGTTCTAGTTAACAGTTGTTAAAATATAATATTTATGCTTTTGACACCTTTTATTCAAGACGTTTGTCATGCTAAAGTTCGGTTCATGTACTCCCTGTTAATGTAACTTTTTGTAATCATAAAATCGAAAGTTTTTTTCTCTAATAAATGATGTGAGATATTTGCATACTTGCATAAATGCTTTACATTGTGTTCATTGTTAGTTCAAGTTAGCATTTGCATGTTAACCATGTTGTAAATATTACAATTCATGCACAGCTTTTTTTTAACATTCATGGCAGCTTTTTTTCACAACGACTTAAAGTTTATGCAACTGTTTGTAATCATAAAACTGAAAACTGGAAAAAGATATGCATATGAAGTGCAGATAAAAAATGGTTTACATTCTGCAAAACGTACATTAGAAATTTGCAAAAGACTGTGTGAAAATGTGGCAGATCTTTATGCACTGATTTTTCATATTCTCATATTTCTTTTCAGAATTACCAGTGAGAATCAAGCACTGAATAATAAGACCTTTCTGTGGTGAACATAAATCTGAGCTGATAGCAATGGTAGAGACACCATCACTTTAAATAAACAATATTTCTCCAAATCTTGCCCTCAGCTACAGTAGGTCACTCAAACAGAGCTGTTTCTGAAGAAAAAAGACATATTTTCATGCAACGAGCTTCGAGACGAGCGTATGATAGACAAGTAAGCTGACTTACATTGGGCTGACTGAAATGAAAAGACCAGATCGCCACAGCTGCCCTTTTCTCTCTGTCAGACTGAATCAAGTTCAGTGGGAGTTGTTTAATTTGAACTGCGCTCGCTTACTCGATCTGTCGCTCCTCGTTTTCCATCAGACAAACTGAGCTGGGCAAATTGAAAAGGTCTTCATTCATGTGAAAACCCAGACGTTTAGTTTGAATGTGAATGCATATGTGTGTGGCAGGTGAGCTTCAAACAATTGTGTTGAATGCGATGCAACTGTGTGTGGAAGGTGTTTGTATAAGTACTCTAAAATGTGTTCATTATATAAGAATTGTTCAAATCCAAATGTGCAGTCATTCGAGATCAGGATGAGTTTGTTTCTTAATCAGAGCTGCAGAAATGCACCAGTGTCTCAGCAATGGATGTGAATGGGTGCCGTCAGAATCAGAGTCCAAACAGCTGATGAAAACATCACAATAATCCAGTCCATCAGTTAACATCTGGAGAAGACAAAAGATGGAAAAATACAGCATTATGATGGCACCCATTCACATCCATTGCTGTGACACTGATACAGAGATCAATTTCTACAAACCTGAAGAAGAAACAAGCTCATCCTAATCTTGAATGAACGAATGGTGAGCACATTTCAAACACATTCTCATTTCTGACTGTTACTTCAATGTATTTTATGTTCAAGTTCACAATTACTGGAAACATGAAGTTCCTTTGCGTTGCAGATTGCATTATCATCTCCTAGAAATAAACCTCTGCCTAAATTACAGTAAAAGCCAACAGAATAGGACATTGATTGTTTAATAATGCTGTTCCAAAGCCATCGAGGACGTGGATCCAGGAACATGTCCTGCTCAGCATCAGATGTTTATCACACATATTTATATGCTATATGAGTCTCTGAAGCTCTCGGCATCATGAAGCGAAGGATGATTAGCCATCGAGAAGCTCTCCAGTCTTCAGCACAAAGAGCTGATCTGCCCGTGGCGGTGTCATGGAGGGCCATCAGCAGAGATAATACCGCCAAGGGCCCGGAGGAGCATGGAGCTCTGGCATCTTCAGTGAGAACAAGTGGATAAATCCAGATCGAGTACACTGTTCGTGGGTGTTTAACTTTTACAACTAACGTATGTTTTAATCTGGCCTGGTTCTCTCTGTTTCCCTTGACGAGCGGTTAAACTGTCGGTGAGTCATAATTTCTAACCTCGGCTCAATAAATGAGCGGATGAGCTGTCGTTCCTTGTGCATTTGAATTGCAAATGAGCTGGCGTTGAGAACAAGCTGCATATAGACCAGGGGTGCCCACACTTTTTCGTTTTTCACTACTAAGTAGAGGTCTGCGCGGGATAGTTTTTTTAGTCCCGCTCCCCGCGAGGTTTTGTTCCGCTCTCCACCGCTCCTGCTGTATTTTCAGTTTATCCGCTTAGAATAATGTTCTACCCGACCGACCGTTCCCGTTAAATTAAGATCTGGTTTCCAAAATCTCACATTTAAACTGGGTACTACCAAAAGAGAACGATAACAGATAAAACTGTAGGTTGTGCAAGGATTGTATTTTTTTTCAATAGTCTTGTCAAGATGCTTTTAACATTTATCTGTCATCGTTCTCAACCTTTTTTAATCCAAGACTCCCTGCTCTCCAAATCAAAACTGCAAGCCCAAACTTTTAAGTATAACCTTTGTATTTTCATGTAATTTTGTATTTTTTTTTACTGTTATTTATTATTCAAGCAAATTAATGGTTTAAACATCCCGTGTTCTTTTTTGCACATGTACTTCGCAAAAATGTCACTGCATTTAGATAAAAGTAGTAGAGTATGTAGCTATATTCTAAAGTCAGTGATCTGAAGGTGGCTCGACGCCGTCATTGAATAAGTCAGATAGGTCTCTCTTGCGAGTCTCTCTCCTTCAGGGAACGTGGGTTGCGTTCGTAACCTAGACGTTTCAAATGCACAAAGTCAGCATTTTTTGGGATAACCTATAATACTTGGATGTACACCACAATGTTATTGATTGTTTAGTAATATAATGAATAGTTGTTTGTTTTTTTGATAACTGCAGATTGGATTAAAGGTGCTCTATGCAATGTTGCAGGATTTTAGCTCGATTTCATTTTTATCTAAAACCGTATGCATCACCCCTTGATCGTCTTGCTGTCAGCCCTCTGAATACACTGGAAAAAAACCCGGTCTCGAAAGACAACACAGAGGCTAAATGTGTTAAACCCCACCTCTTCTTGCCGATTGGTTGGCCGAAGTTTGTTTGTGCGCATTAAACCCCACCTCTTCTTGTTGATTGGTTGGCCGAAGTTTGTTTTTGTTGTGGTGAACATCCTGTGCCCATAGTGTTTGTTTCGGTATTGCAGCCTCTGTGTTGTCTTTCGAGACCGTGTTTTTTCCCAGTGTATTCAGAGGGCAGACAGGAAGACAATCAAGGGGTGATGCATACGGTTTGAGATAAAAATTAAATCAAGCTAAAATCCTGCAACATCGCATAGAGCACCTTTAAGGTTTAACTTCAGTGCTGCTGTAAAACTGCAGGGCTCACAGTTTTACCGAATCAGGAAGGTGTCAGCAGATTTTGGACATTGAACACAATTGTAAATGACAGAGGTCAGTCAACAAGAGCAGGCTGATCTGGACTGAAATTACTGCAGACGCAAACCAAAAATCAATCAGCAAGAGAAGCACAAAGACGTGTGGGATACGACCTACATACCGTAAATCTCATGTGATTGAAGCTGACGTTTAATATAGTACACCAAATATACACCAAATCTAAAAGTAAAAATGCTATTATAGATGCATTGTGCTTCTAATTATATGGTCATTTACTTTAGATTTATTTTTACTTATTTTTGTTACTTGAAATTTAAATTGAATGTTAGTTAAAATAAAATATAATACAAAGAAACTTACTGAAATAATACAAACTAAACTAAAATATAAATATATAAAAACTATATAGACATTCAAATCAAGACAAAACAACTACTAAAAATTAATAAAACAACAAAAATAAAAAAATGTAAAATAAAGGTGGGATGTTACAATAAAAGTATAAATTTGGAATAAATACCCTAACATTCGGGTATTTCTCCATGAAACATATTAACACAAAACATGTACGTTTCACGTCTGAGGAGGTTAAACCGTGACAGCTACATGTTTTCCAAAGTGGACCAACATGATTATGTCACATCTTGGCGTGATACTGGGTTGTCTTAGCAGTTCTCAGTCCTTGAAGAAATGATAGAGAATGTGTGGGAAAGGAATGTTCCTTTGAATCCTCTTGATGAATCCGATGAATGTAAAAGTCTCTTTGTATAATAGTGTAATTGCCTGTGATGCAATAGTTATTTTCAATACTCAGCATGAAAGGAGTTGATGAGGAAAATCACAATGAAAAGGATAAGTTCCACTGGTGAGAGCGATTGAGACACTGATGAATATCAAAAGGTTCTTTCTCTTGTCTCGACGTAGGGTTCTCTAGCTGGATGGCTCGCCATTTCAGGATCACAGCTTATTCTCGACTCACATAAAAAACCTGACCAAGAATTTGTGCAAAATCATCAACCACATTGGAATCATTTTTTTATCTTTTTATTTTAATTTTCACTGACATTATGTCTCCTGTTTAGACGCTTAGCTTTCACGATTTGAAACAGCTCTAATTTACTTTTTATTAAGTTTTAATTAATCAATAAATGCCATCCAAGGCTGACTTTTCCAAAACACTTCTTTAGTTGCTGCTAAGAAGAAACCCCAGAAGAAATAAAAAAAAAGAAAAGTATAGCTCCACTGTTACACCCCTAACAGATAGATAGATAGATAAACAAAAATATTTAATTACTAAAATTTGCACTAATTTTAAAATAAAAACCTAATATTTATAGATATCATGTTAGTGATATACAGCTGTAAATGTAATGAAAATATGGTATGTATTGTAGAATATATCCTAATTATAAAATAAGGCTTTAGAGATGGATTGTGGTTTGACTCATTTGATTATGTACACATAGCAAATAGCAAAAGATTAGATTATTAATAACAAATGGCTGAATTAGTCTGACAATGATAAAAAAAAAGATCTTTATGTTACAAAACACTCAAGTTTAATTAATGTATAGCTCTTTACTGTCTGATGTGCTAAAACTTCTCTATTTAAAAACTGCCATAAGAAAGCAAACTCCCCAAGGTCGTCTTTATCATAACATTTACATTAATTGATTCAGTCGACACGTTTACCCAAAGAGACATGTAAATGAGGAACATCACAAGCAATTTATGAGAAAAATCCACAGCATCTACAGTATTCACTGAATACATTAGAAGATATGAGAATGCATGCTTTCTGTCCAGTTTCTGCTGGAGCGTGACTCTGAACGCCAGGATCGTCACACACTCTTTATGGAAAATGTATAGCCTGAACACACTTTGGATAAAAGCATCTGCCAATTGCGTTAATGCAAACCTGCCAAAATCCGATTATCACAGAGTGACTCTTCTGCTCTAGGCCTGTGTATGACAGCCTCAGCCAACAACATTATATAAAAGACCTTGTTTTTCCATCATCCTTCAGAAATAGTTCAGTAGCTCTTTTCAGTTCAGATTTTCTGATCCAGGAGAAACTTTGTCTCTTTCCCATGCAGTAAGCAGCCAAAGCTTCAAAAAAACACAAAAGCACCATAAATGCATAATATCATGTATCATATCGTTTGTTCATATGACTCATGCAATGTTTCAGAGTCTTCTGAAGTAACACAGCTATGTTATTGTAAGTTAAAAAAATATTATTATTCTAATTATTATTATTAATGATTGAATGGCAGTCTGTTGCTCACAAAAAACTGTATATTTCAGAAATATAATATAGTAGACAGCTTAATAGCATCATACATATTTTGCTTTCATTATACAAAAAGGATGTTATGCAAATAACCAAACCAAAATTAACCAAACATATTCTACTCATTTAGGAAAATCTAGAAATACAACGAGTCATGATTACTGTTAATCATGATTAATCACATTCAAAATAAAAGTTTTTGTTTACATGATATATGTGAGAGATTTATTATGTATATTTACTTTCACACACATGCATGTATATATTTCAAAATATTTGTATATATTAAATATATTTATTTATGAAATATGATAATGTATTGCAATTTCTGATGATGATAATATATTGTATGAATACAAATATGTAAATATGTTTCAGTCGACACATATCAGTTTAACCCTAATATACCTTTTTTTTTCAAACTATATACTTTGTGTGTATTTATGTACATAACACACATATATTATGTAATCCAAAACCTTTATTTCAGAGACGCTATTACTCATTTGACAACACTAATATAGATGCAGGCACGTATAAGTAACTAAATTAAGCTAATTTCATATATTTACTTAAATTATTTAATTATTTGATGTGGAACACAATTATTTTTGTATTTTTTTTATTATTAAGTATATTCATTATTTACTTAATAGGTAATTAAATCAATTATTTATATATAAATATAAAATATAAATATATATAAATTATTTATTTATGTAACTAATTTATTTAGTAAGTATTTGTTTTATAATATTATTATTATTATTTTTATATTAGTGTATAAATGACTAAAGATAGTCTATTAAATGATCTGATAAGTAACTAAATTCATTATTAGATTTATTTATTTACTTGCTTACTGAGTTAATTATACACAATTATTATGTGTTTCTAATTCTGTAATTTAAATCTAGAATTTAACAGCCTCTGTCCCCTTCATTATTTGGATGTGTGAATACTAAAGAGATGCTGCCCGAAAAGATGTTTTTCACAAACAAGCTCAGAGCATCTCAAATGCACAATGAGCATCACGTAAAGACGCCTAGCAGCTTTCTTAAGGGATCTCTCTAAATGATTTAGGCAGATTAATCGTTCACGTTATTCATGTATGGAAACATTGGAATGCATTTACTTTCCAATTAATGAAGCATGAATTATTCAGCAGAAATGAAGCTGGAGGTGTTTGACTGAATCGTGTGTGAGCTGGAGACCTTCTTCTGTCGTTTTTCTTACAGCTGAAGCTCAGAGAGATGCTGTAGTTCATTATAACGTGAAAAACCAGTCAACAGCACCTCCTGTTTTCCCCGCTTCGTTTGTCAGACCGCAAATCATCTGCGTTTCTTGTAAAGCTGTGATCCGGAGATCAATCACATCACACGCTGAGGCCCGTCATCACAAAAAATTCAACAAATTATTTCTATTGTGAGCTTGGGTGTTTTGGGAGTCATAGAGTGAGTGAGAGCACATTTTTATCATACGGCAAGTAAAAGCAGTGGTTTATGCTGTATTTGAGGAGTCTCTGGTGTAATAACCTTGCAAATGACTTTCATCTGCGTCTTCGCGGATGAAGCTGTGGCTGTAGAAGTCTAATTATCAGAAAGATGTGCTTTTCTTAAAGGAATAGTGCAGCCTAAAGAAATAATGATTTTCTAATGAGAACATTAAAAAAACATTCTAGAAATGCTAGGGGAACAGTGCTTGATCTGTGCAGATTTCTCTCCTGATACAGACCACAACACTTTTTCACTTATTATCGAATATGAACTCATGAACTCATATTTTAGATATTAAAAACATCTTAATGCTGGATTAGTTTAATCTTTTGTCTTCTCCAGATGTTAACTGATGGACTGGAGTGCTGTGGATTATTGTGATGTGTTTGTCAGCTGTTTGGACTCTCATTCTGGTGGCACCCATTCACATCCATTGCTGAGACACTGATGCAGAGAGACATTTCTCCAGATCTGATGAAAAAACAAACTCATCCTGAATGTCAGATGTACTGAGCGAACATACTCAGCATATTTGAATTTTTGGCCGAACTTTACCTTTAATCTTTCAAATATGGTTAATTGGAAGGAGCGATTGTACATTGCACTGAACAATATTGACACAGCTTGCCTCTCGCTAATGACCTCTGGGTCTTACATGCTTTTGTTCTCCAGCGTTCAGAGCGTAATAGATCAGCATCTGGAAGGTTTTGGGTCGTACGGCTGCAAATTGTACACAAAGTACTAGGTTTCTTGGCTCATTAAACATGCTTTGTCTCTTAATGCTGCTCGCAGTGATTGCTTTTTTGTTTGCGTCTGCAGTAATTTCATCCTGCTCTTGTTGACTGACCTCTATCATTTGCAATTATGTTCCGATTTTCCTGACACTATTTTCTCACTCAAAATGTGAACGCTGCAGTTTATACAGTGATTAAATTATTGACTTTGTCAAGAGAAATCAACATTGTGAATTCACAGGCTCTTGAAATAAGTTATTTTCACAGTATTTGGTCAAACCAAATCAACTGAATGAGCAATTTGCGAATGTATTTTACTGTAATAAAGTCATTGACTGGGTTAAAATACATGCACAATTCTATAATACATTTTTTTTTTACACTAGCAAGGCATTTCTTATCGGAAACTAGCATCTGATTCACTCTTCTGGTCTTCTGCATTACATCATAACTCCCTGAAGAGAAAAATAATTATTATTCTGTATGAATCATATCTATATTGGAGATCAAAATCAGTAAACTGCCTCGCACCCGCTATCAAAAACATTCAGAATCAATCAAATGTTACGTCCCATAAGAGCTGCGCTAAATATGTTGTTATTTATCAATTATACAGTTCAAGAGTCCGTGCTACACATGCATAAACGCTTTTATTTCTGCAATGCTGTAGATAAAACAGCTGAAAACATACTGTGGAATATTTACTACAGGGGTGTTTTTAAAAAGGAGAAAGCCATGTTCTCATCATTACTATGACCTGCTCATTTATCCTGTCGATATAGGATAATGACAGCATTGCATGCTCATGAATCAACTTGAAAGCGTCAAGCAGGAAATATGTATATAACAGTAAAATGGCTTGGGTTTCAATGCCTTCCAACATTCCTGGATGCTCTGCAGTGAATGGGTGCCTTCAGAATGAGAACCCAAATAACTGACAAAAACATGACATTGACCCACACTTGCTTTTTAAGTAATAACAAACAGTAGTAATAATAAATCAGACTCTCATTCTGACGGCACCCATTCACATCCATTGCTGAGACACTAATGCATAGACACATTTCTACAAATCTGATAAAGAAACACACTCATTTACAATTTCGCAGTGGACTATTTCTTATTTTTGATAGTGGGAAGAAAGAAGAAAAAGGCTATCCTTCATCTTCAGTGACAGCTTCACACACATCCCTCGTGTTTATTTATTAAATTTGTTTACAATTTTTGACCAATTTGCTTCAGCATGTTCCTCCATTTGATATGCCTCCAAATAGGAAAGCGGTTGTGTGCGTTCATCCTGTAAACATGATAATTACGACTTGACTGAAGGCTGGGAAAGTGCAAGTCTGCACCGTTGGGAAAAATCCAAAGCCTTTAATTAGAATGTACTCTTGCTAAGATACAAGCTGGAGCTCAAACACATGCATTATCTCAGAAGTGGTTGGATATGGATGCTGCATCTTCTATTTGTTTATTTTTATTTTTTTCAATGACTTGATGCATTTTTTGGCACCCGCTGAAATACCTGCCCTTAAATTGGCTCTGTGCGGCTTCATCAGCCTCGATGGTGTCTTTTGGCAGTGTGTGATTTTCAGCTGTGTGTTTTACATGTTGTTATCGTGCTTTTCAGAGTCCATCACCATCTGTAGTGGCAGAAAAAAATTGCACTTACACTCCATTTTCCACACTGGAAACATGCCATCATTTATGGAGAGTTTACCAGCATCATTTGCAGTTTTCTGGGAGATTTTTACTGAAAATATGGCTTGTTTTGAATTAGCTGTGATTTTAACTGAAATAAGCTGGGTTTACACCAAGGTTATTTTTATTTATATTATGAATTTGTTTTTATTTATTTATTTTTCTGTTTTATCTGAAGTTTTAGTTATTTTGCTTTTATGATTATGCTTTTTAAAAAATATATTTTTTTTAATTTCACTTTAGCTTGAGTTATTTAAGTACATCAAATTAAACTAAATGATAAAAATATTTCTTAAAATGTGCAACATTTTTTATTTTATTTTAATGTAAATTTTTAATTAAATAAAATTTAAGTAATACTTTATTAAATAAAGTTTAAGTAATAAAAATGTTGTTAACTACAACCCTTGTCTAGATCTGCAAACATTCATCCATACAGGAATAATAGCATTTTTATGACCCAAATTATATATATTGTTTTCTATTGAATGTACTAATAATTATTAGCGTTCCTTTTCTTTTCTTTTTTCTTTTTCTTTTTTTTAACACATGTTATTATTATTATTATTATATATATAGTTCTAAAATATAATCAACAGTATACCATTTGTTTATCAACTAAGACACTAAAATACTAAAATAAACTAAAATATTTTAAACGATTTAAAGAATGAATTCAGCTAAATGAGAAGAATTCAGCTAAATAGAAAATGTAGAAATACATTAAATTGCTAACTGGAAATATAGAAAATTTACTAAAACTGAAATAGAAATAAGTTTAACCTTAGAAGACAAAAGTACACAATAAAGTAGCCTGATATTACACTGTAACAAAAGTCAGTAAAATATACAGCAAAACACCGTCAAATTCCAACGGAAATGGAGCGTAAAACAAAAAACTTCCTTTCATTGTATTAAATAGATTGAATAACCGTTAATTGTGAGACTGGATAAAACTTTGTTTTTTACTG
>JAUMHI010000065.1:17438966-17450605 GCA_032359435.1 Enteromius unitaeniatus
AAGCAATATCTTCACAAAATATGACACAGTATGTGGTTCTCCTCCTTGGAAGACTTTTTCTTAAAGAGCAGTTGTGATTGTGATTGCAAGAGATGATGGCTCAGGGAGGGGGGATGAATCATAAAAGTGGGGGTTTGTTTACTGTCCTGAGGTTTTTCAGCTCAGCTTTGTTGTTATATGGCATGCTTTTGGTCGCAAGAGGTCCATCTGTTTTGCCTTCCCACGCCGGGCAAGACAGGTCAGAGTTTATTGTCTTTGGTGGTCTTTGCGTTTTTTGCATGTCCTCTGTAGGCGTGTGAGTTCAGTATTTATCAGAAGGATTCAATTTCTTTAAATCCTACAGCCTTATGACTCTACCCTAGTGGCCTTTAGGGCGCCCCCCTCCCCGGCCTTTGTGTTGTATTCTCCTCTTTTGATAATTACAGCACAGTGTGCGCCTTTCCGGGAGGGGGAGGTAATGTCACTTTCATTGTCTATTTTGGTTTCTAGTTCAATTTATGTGTGCCCTTATTTGGTTTTTCCTGTCTTAATGTGACATTTATGCTCCACCTGTGTTTCCCCAGCTGTCGTCCCTTTAGTAATCAGCTCGCTGTGTATAAATCCCCTGTCCTTTTGAGTTCTCGTTTGTGGATCAATGTTGAATGTTATGTGTGAATGAATACTCCTCTTTTTGATTTATTAAAAGACTTTGCTATTTCAAGTTACGATCTCCTGCATTCTCCTTCGTCCACTGCACCCAGACGTAACAAAAGTTGAGGGGCCAATGGAAAATTTGAAAGACTACATGGTTTATATTAAGTAAAATTATTCACATATGTGTCTTATATAAGTTGGTTTTGTTTTCTTCAATACTGTTTCTTTGCCCCAGTCTTCCTTGTGTACAATCCTTGGTTGCGTCTCTCTCCTCAGACAATCAATATTATGGAGCACTACACAAGAAACTACAGTGTCACATGCCCTAGGTGGAGTCACTCTGAGGTGCTTCAGGCACTGGAAAAATACTTTTTGCGATTCGTTAAGTGACTAATAGCATACCTCTTGCCAGTATTATTTGTTTGGTTTAAATGTGTCCTATATAAAATCAACAGTTAAGAAATATTTACATGTTTTACAGAGTTATTTGAACTTACCAGCTGTTCCAAAAAAGGCATGTTTAATGATACGAATAGCTTGGTGGCTAGGGAATGTGATGAATACATTGAGGAGTCTTTTTAAAGAAAGGTACACAGTTTTCTCAGATCAGCAAACTGATGCTTTGCTGATATTCTTTGCATCTCCAACGGTGTACAAAAATGTTCCACTGGCAAAAAAGCGAAGTGCAATGCATACTGTCTGTGGGACTGTGAGCGCTCTATTGCAGCATGTGTTATTTGCAAATTGTGGGCTTAGTAATCTACAAATATATGTAATCCCATCTCTTGAGAACCTATGCCGCTCATACAGGTAGCTGTCATTAAAAGCCAATGGGTTTGACCTGTCTCTGAAAGTTCGCTCCGCATCACAGTAGCTCCCTCATCCACCACCTCATCTATGAAAGGATACGCCATGGTTAAGTTTGGAAATGAGTTTCAGCTCTGCTACTTTTAATTAATTCATTACCATTATTAATTCAACTCACCAACCAAACTCACCAACTAAACACATAAGTTTTAAACATTTCTTAGTGTATTTATACCTTATAATTTCTTACATTTATTAGTAAAGTACATTTCCTTATTTATTTATGTAATTTTTTTTAATTAATAGTGGTTACGTAAAATAAAATTACATCGATTTACCAGCAGGTGAGTATAAATTTTTAAAAGGTTTATGTGCCAGTGGCGACTGTATTGTCAGGGTGTGTTTGGACGGTTGTTGCCTCGAGTGTGAACTTGAGTACTAAAGGTAAAAGAGGGCATGCGCTGCTGTTGAATGTAACATCAAGAGCAGCTCTAGCGATGCTCGACTTGGCAAACAGCATTAATCATCAGAAAATCCCACAGAAGTCCATCCTGTCTAGCCGATGCATGAACGAGCAGAGGGCCGGGCGCAGCCAGAAACACTTCTTTGAGAAGTCTTTCACGGATGGCAAATGGTGTTTGGAGAGAAAACGCTCGGAGGAATTTGAAAGCCCACTATCTGCTCACAGCGATTCCCTCTGATGGCTTTGAAATATTCAAGTCAAAAAGCGTCAGAAAGATTTGTGTGAAATCCCAGCCTCGTCCTGATTGAGGCCCAAATGCAGCTCAAACTAATACACGTCTCTTACTGCAGATGAATGTTTTTGAGGTGCTGTTCGCTGATTCTCAGCTCTGTTTGTGCCTTTTGACAGTATTTTAATGTCATTTACGTTTATTGAGTTGCCTGATAAGGAATTGACTAACGTTTCTGTGTGTGTTTGCATGTACGCCGCTTTGAAGCGTATGTCTGGCGGCAGTGCTTTTGCACCGGGTTGAATAATTGAAGGAGTTCCCTTTTAACTTGACATCATTAGACAGGAGTTGCAGGCTTTTCAGTGCAATGCTTGTTTTGAAGTTTTGTTGCACCTTGCTTGGCTTGGGATTTTATGATGTTTTGGGTCAATCTTGTACAGAAAACACTTATGAGTGAGTGATCATCAGCTAAAAAGCAAAAGAAATAAAATGTGTAGTTTGGATTAACACAATGAAGTCATCTTTTTTTTTTTTTTAAACTAATATGGGGCTTTTTAAATTATTTTCACGATATGAGGTTGACAATACAAAAGGAAAATAGTGATGATAAACAATTAAATATTTAAATGTATCAATCATGAAAATAACATCACAATGCAAAAATGTAATACTACTCCCAAATTAGGCTTTGTTTATATGTGTGTGTGTGTTATTTGCATGACATTACATCAAAATAATTTTCAGTATTTTTGAATAGAAATACAGTAATGATAAAGTAATCATCTGATAAAAATTAAACTAAACTATCATGAAAATAACAAAAGATTGAATACTACTCCCCAAAACAGACTTTGTTTTATGTATATATATATATATTTCATGACAAATAGTCACTGAAAGTAATGAAATATTAAAATATATGAATCCAGTGTTTGATTTGATTTATTTATTTTTTTAAATATAGTAATAAGTAACAATAAAAAAATATATATATATATACCTCTTTTTCTTTTTTTTGGTTTAATATTTTCTTCCCCTTTTGAGATATGGGCATGTTTTCATTTATTGCATTTATTGTTTTCATATTATTAAGTTTGTAATTAGACAAAAAATAGAAATGAAAAAATAGTAATGAAATCCTTGCAGGTCTGCCATGGAGATCCGCAGTTTTCCTATCGCTAATGTCGTATCGGACAAGGGCGGGATTTCGGCCAGGTCCAGTCATTACATCCTCACTTAAGCACCTAATCTCTGTAAACAGCACTTTCACGAATGCACACATCTCCGTGGACTTCTCTGTCCAATGCGCAGTGCAAAACGTTGGTTTCGGTTTCGCAACTGAGAGCCGTGTGAAATCCTTGCGGTTTCTAATCCTCAAATAGCTGGTCCCAGCCCCGTATCACGGTCAGAGGAGTCGTGTTATGTCTTGTCAGTACTGGTATCACAGCCAGGAGAGCTGTCAGAACTCCTCGCGGTTCCTAACTCGCTAGTAATGGGTCCCAGCCCGTATCATGATCTGAGGAGCCGTCTGACACCCTGTCGGTTCCGGTTTTACAGCCAGGAGAGCTGTGTCAAATCCTCACTGTTCCTAACTCGCCAGTAACGGGTCTCAGCCCCGTATCACGGTCCGAGGAGCCGTGTGCCTTGTTGGATCTGGTTTCACAGTCAGGAGAACCCTCTGATGACGGTGAAGTTCCATGGCCCGATCCACCGCCAGTCATCTACGGACGTAGATTCTCCAGGGGTCCTGCTGGTGGCTGCACAACCTCCCGGAACCGGCCACAGAGGTCTTTGAACTTTCACCTTGCCCTGAACCGGCCATGGAGGCCGATTATGAACTTTCCCTTCGCCCTTCGCCCCAAGGGGGCCGTTGAACTGTTGCCCCGCCCTGAGTCAGAACCTAAGACTGCCGAACCTCATTCCGGACCGGCCCCCAGCTATATATATATATATATATATATATATATATATATATATATGTATTTGAGGTAAATAGCTGTGTAAGCGGAATAATGTACAATGTTGTATTTGGCTTTTTCACTACGACCGCATCCAGAGTGGTTTGTCCATCTGCTGTAGATGATGATCTTTTATTGCTCGTCGGATCAAAATATTGGATGTTTACGCTGAATGTGCCTCTGCAGGTTAACATTATGATTCCCAGGCATTTTGCCCAGCATCCTTCAATTTTACAGTGATTTATCAGACGATTTGTCATAGAAGAAATATTAACGAAATAAAAACTTTCATGAGGTTTAAACTATAGAAATAACACCTAGTTTGTTCAATTAACAAATTTAGTTTTATTATTTAGTTTATGAGTCAACATGGCATTTGCACACACAAATTCATATTTTTTTGTATCCCAAATGAATATAAGAGAACGATAAAATAACGTTATTAACCGGTTAATTGCAATTTTAATTTAACGTTTCTGTTCTGAACGATTAAAATTGATTTTGTTTTTGTTCCAGTTAAATGTCATTTGTTTCCGGTTTTCGTTTTCGTTCCTTTAACCGGTTCAGAGCCCTGCGTACACATGCAATTATGGAAACATCGCGGGTGAACCGAAGTGATTGTCTCTGTCACTGTTGGCGCTTTCACACTTATATTAGCCTTAACATATTCCAACTGCACCAGCATCCGGGTCTCTAGTGCGATCGGGGTCTTAACTATAGGTCACCAAACAACTGCCTAATCAATAATCACACCATGCACATATGATTATATAAACAACTAGTTCAACATTCAAACAGTCTCTCATTTTCGTACAGGGTTGACAAAGAGATTCTCGGGGATGATGGGTTCTGTAGTTTCTAGGTCTTCTTCAGAAGTGTGGAGTCGGGATAGCGCATCAGTGCAGACCTTCCTGTTGACCTGGTCCATAGGTAATGGTGAATTTAAATCTAGTAAAGACGAGTGCCCATCGGGCTTGTCGAGGGTTTAACCTTTTGGCTTCATGAAGATATTGTATGTTTTTGTGATCTGTAAGTACCTGGAATGGATGGACAGCCCCCTCCAGCCAATGTCGCCACTCTTCCAAAGCCAGTTTGATGGCCAGCAATTCTCATTTCCCAATTTAATAATTTTTCTCTGCCAGACTGAGTTTCCTGGAGAAATATGCACATGGTCGTAGTTGAGGTGGGTTCCCCTGCTCCTGGGATATCACGGCACCTATGCCGGTGGTGGATGCGTCCACTTCGACCACAAATGGTAACGGAGGATTGGGATTAACTAATATGGGTGCAGTAGTGAAGGCAGTCTTGAGATCTTGGAAGGCATGACCAGCATCTGGGGTCCAAGTAAAGTGTTTTAGTTTTCTTTTGAGTAGGGAAGTAAGTGGGCTGGTGATGGTACTGTATCGTCAATGAAACGTCTATAGAAGTTCGCGAATACTAAGAACTTTTGGAGATCTTTAACCGTTGAGGGTGTGGGCCAGTTAGTGACCCCATCAACCTTTCCCTCATCCATCTTAATGCTAGTGTGGTCAATATGGTACCCCAGAAACTGTACGGATGACTGGTGAAATGAACAGGTCTCTGCTTTGAGGAATAGCTGATGTTGGATGCAATTAAGGCGAGGCTAACAAAAGGCATTAAGGCTAACAAAAATAGCCTTAATTTCTTTTTTTGCTCCATTTAATTTTATGGGAGAAATATGATCTAGACAAGATTTTGTTTAATGTAGTTAAAATTTTGATGTCCTTTATCTCTTTTGCATAAGATTGATTCCCATCACACACAGATGCTCATTATGTGATTATGAAACAGTCGTGGGTCTTTTGGGATAATTTCACTCGCTGCACTGCAATAATTGACCTCATTTTAATATTCAGTCTTCTGCAGTTCACAACACATTCCTGTTTAAATGCCTCAGAAGATGCGACTGAACGCAAAATAATGATGTACAAAAACACATTTGTCGACCGAATGCTCTAAACTGCTGCAATTTGTGACCCTCATTACTTTAGAATCTTCGGTTTTGACATGTTGACATGTTTTTCTTGCAGAAAAGTGTTGTAATTTAGTCTTTCATAATAATTTTCTGCTCTCTCTCTGACTCTCGTTTCTGCTGCTGTGCCTTTAAGAGTTTATGTTAATGAGGTGTGTTGTGATTGGTGACCTCTTTGTGTGTGGGTCAAGATGCTGAACACTTAACAGGTGTTGATATGCAAATGCAGTCGTATGTTAATAAGCGAATGTCAAACTTTTTAACTTCACAGAGCAGGAAACATATATAGGTTTTAGCTGATGAATAGAAAAGGGAAATATTTGAAGCTGGATCCACGGCCTCAAACGTGTGATCAAAGGCGCGATACGGCGTGTTTCTCCCCGCCGGCGACGAAACCCATTTCAAAGACCAGGCCTCACACAGACGCTTTAGCAGATCGTTCATCAGACCGTGTCTGCAGGAGCACACATTGAACAGGGTTATTTTATGTAGATTGACGTGAGACTCTGTCTGATGGAGGCTGTGATTTTTTACAATTTTTTATAGAAGTTATTTATTGTACAGAATTTTCTTTTTCAGTCATTAAAGGGTTAATTCACCAGAAAATGAACATTCTGAAAGTAGTAAATTGAAGTTAATATAAATGCATATATATATAGCATTATTTTCTAAAGCATCCTCATTTCACAGAAGTTTTACACAAGTGTTTAAAACTTTGAACAGTGCTGTAGCTTTCCAAGTAGGTTTTTTGAAGCATCTTGGAGACATTGCCACAGTTATTCTGGAATTCACAAAACTTACAGAACATAGAACAATTGGTCCTTTATATTAGGTGGCCTTAAATACCATACATATATTAAAATTAATAATTTGGTACAATGCACTTATTGTGTACATGTATGTTTTTACATTTTACTTCTATTTTTCAAAATATAATTACATCTGTAATTAACTTCTGTATGACAATATGACGATAATAAGTACATTGTACTTATTTTTATGTAAGTATGTAGTTAAGGCCATCTAATATAAAGTGTGACTGAAATATTAAATAATTTATTAAAGTTTGACCTCCAATTTGACCCATTGAATGTTACCTTTTTTCCCCACCAGAAATTCTAAATTATTTTTTGGTTTAATATTCCTGAATTCTGTGTTGCAAGATTTAATAAGTATTGTAGCGTTCTCAGACAAGGACGAAGCATTTTGATACAAAGGGGTGTTTATTCTGGCTGTTATCGGGCACACCCCGACTTAAGAGAGAACCACATTTGAAACAGTGAAGCACTCTCTGACTCCGTTTATCTCAGTTTCCCCTTATACACACCCTAGGGGGTGGAGCCTCCCTCCCAATATACCTGAACATCCGACACACTTCCAAACGCAAAAGGGAATAAAATGCAACATTAACATTTAACACATTGTTTTCCACAACACAAGAACATTATGAACAAGTTACAGTATTATCAAACCCGTGGTAATCCAATGAATGCATAAAATGTACTGAAATTAAATCAGAACAGCTCCTTTAAGGTTTACTTAATAAATGAATAAAATGGATACTGTTTGCCGATCGTCTGACCATTGCCACGCTACTGGATTATTATCTCGTCTTTGCCTTTGATGTGCCTGTACGCTGTTATCGACCCTGCTTGTCTCTACCCTGACTTGTGTGAATAGTTTGCACATGGATCCACACGCCTCTGTCTCCCCTTGTTACAGAATGATCTGCCAAAGAGGATCCAGCGACTTTCCCCAGCATCATCGGTCAGGTATGGACCCCATGGAATGGCTCATTTAATTTAAACAGAACCAGCTGTCAGTTGAGGAATATGTGCGTCAGATGCGGTTCCGTATGATGAGAACTTTTTAAAGACTGTATTTCATTGTGGACTGAACGAACCCGTGAAAACCGAGCTACACGAGGGGGGGTTTCCCTGCAGCCTCGTGGATTTCATGGCTTCATAGACTCTTTCCAGCCGAGTCGTCACTCCCTGTACAGTCTTCAGAGGAGGTGAGCGATCCTGAGTCTCTGCAGAAGATGGCCGCCAAATCCGAGTCACTGCTTAAGATGTCCACCGATCCCGAGGTACTGCTCAAGATGGCTGCCAAATCCGAGTCTCTACACAAGATGGCCGCCGATCCCGAGTCACTGCACAAAATGGCCACTGAATCCGAGTCTCTGCTACTGTCAAGCTACTGTCTTCAGCCATCATGGGTGTCATTCCAGAGTATTCTGGCGTCATGAGTGCAGGATATAAAGACATCAAGGCTTTTCTGAGGTATCTAAAGTTGATGTACATTCTCAGTGTGTGGGCCGCACATTGCACCCCAGAGACCTTCTCAGCCCAGAAACCTGCTCCAAAACCTCATCTACCTTCAAGTGTGCTCCAGAGGCGTCGTCAGATCGAGGTTTCGTCATTGAACTCCTTGGTGATCCTGATTTACTGTGGCCAAATCCACCAGAGCCAGTCTGTGATCTCCATCCGCTATGGCCCGATCCGCCAGAGCCTGCCAGCGATCCTGATTTCTCCTGGGATCCGCCAGTGACTGCACGACTTCCAGATATGTCGACAGTCATTGAAACTCGGGAGGTTCTGCTAGTGGCTGCACAAACCCCTAATCTTTCTGTGATAGCCATATCTCTGAAACCCGTGCCCTGTCCTGAACCGGCCATGGAGGTCATAAAACTTTTGTCCCGGCCCTGAACCGACCATGAAGGTCATTGAACTTTTGTCCAACCCCGAACTGGCCGTGGAGGCCATTGAACTTTTGTTCTGCCCTGAACTGACCACGAAGGTCATTGAACTTTTGTCCAACCCCGAAATGGCCGTGGAGGCCATTTTAACTTTTGTCCAGCCACGAACCGACCACGGAGGTCATTGAACTTTTGTCCAACCCCAAACTGGCCGTGGAGGCCATTGAACTTTTGTCCTGCCCTGATCTGGTCACAGAGGCCATTGCACTTTTGTCCTGCCCTGAACCGGACATGGAGATCGTGGAACTCTTGACTGGACCTTCCCCGACTACGGGAACTAGCGGCAACCCACTGGACGCAGGTACGATCTCTGTCTCCCCTTGTTACAGCTTCGCTCAACAAGGCAGCGCAATCGACGGGACAGGCAACGTGCTGTCTGCCCCTCCTACCCCTAAACAGAGGAGAACTAAAAACATGCGCATTACAAATTATCCAGCATTCAGGTAGGCATTTCCAACAGATTCGAACAGGGCAAAACAATCAATCGGTAACAGTGATCTGTACTTTTATAGCCACAAATTTTAATGTGTTACACCGTTACACCCCTAATATATATATATATATATATATATATATATATATATATATATATATGTGTGTTTTTAATTAAAATTTAAGTTTTAAAATTTGTATTTATTTTAATTAGTTTGATAAGTAAAGTCATATGTATTTCTAATATGTTGTGTAATTCATTTCTGTCATAATCTGTTCAAGTTAAATCGAATTCAATTTTGGCGGTTTTGCCATAAAAATACACAGGCTTTATATTTCGATAGCAGTTTTTGAGCTTTGTTAATCATAGATAATAATCTACATTCCCAACTGATTAAGCACACAGCCCTACACTAAAAAAAAAGGTTAGTCGGCTAAATTTATTTAAATTTATCTCAAATAAATTGATTTCGACTACTTACATTAAAAATCTTTTATAAATTCACTGAATTTTTTTTTTTTCCCAGTGTATTTTTTCATTCGACTTTTGTCAACATTGTAGTAGGCTAACTATATTCCTCTGACTTGACTCTGTCCGTGTTTTCCTAGTGTTAGAATCACTCTGTATGCCCTTGTGACAGCTGAAGCCAGTCTGTGTCTCTGTTTAGCACTCGTCCATCTCTCAGCGGCAGCTTGTGTTTATATTGTACAGCAGCAGGCACATATTGTTGGCGGAGAGGAGCCATGAGCAGCAGATGGTGTGTTTCTCTCTGATGGTGACACGACACGGGCCTGGCGCACCGCTAATGCTGTGTTCTTCCCATGACGCATCAGTCTCCGCTAAAATCATGTATATCTGTGTGTGATATAAGTTCTTGGGATGCATCCTGTGTAAATAAAGCTAAAATATAGTAATAAAGCTAAATATAAATAAATAAAGCTCACATATTAAACGTTGCAGTTGGTTGTAAGATGCATGCTGTCCAGTATGTCTTTAATCTTTTTGATTGAGCAGCTGCATGTAAAAGCGTAGCCTATACATTTCAAAGTAAAAGTCCTTGTGTATTGGGCGATAGTTTTTTTTTTAATAAATGTCCTTCATTGTACAGAATTTTCTTTTTTGGTCATTAATATTATTTTAGTTCCCATAGTTCTTTCATCTTTTAAAATGAGCAGCTGAAAGTAAAACGTGGACATTTCAAAATAAGAGTATTTCAGTCTTGTGTTTAAAAGTCATTATGCATTTTGCTTCCTGGCTATTATTGGTATTTTAACCACACAATAAGCAGTATCTGACTGCTTGGATCACGAGATGGATCTTCCGCCGAATGGCGAGTCTGCATCCAGGCATCGCCAGCACGGGCGGCTGACCTCCTCCTCGTGGCGTGGAAAAGGGTAGCAATCCCAGCATGAGGTGTTCGAGGATTTCCTTGTGCGGCCTCCTTGAAAAACTGTTTTGGTTCGTCAATCTGTCACATTGGTGCATTGGCAAAGCACGGAAAGAGTCATCGTTGAAAATAAACATAGTTTAATCTCCACAAAGTAGACCAAGACGGAGCAGACTAACACACCTTACATTGACATCGACGAACAAGGACTGAAGGGCTGAAGGCAACTTATAAAGGGGAGACAATAACTGATAATAGACAAGAATAACTAATTAACAGAAACTAGGTCACTGGGAAAACAAAGAGCACATGAGGAAAGACAACAAACATAGCACATGTTACACTGACATTTAAATGAATGTATTTAGTTTGCACTGTATAGATTTGATGATTATTGGTACAATAATATTTCTATTGCCTTTCTTTAAACATGTTATCAAATCAGCAAAATCCAATATCAATAGATCTCTGCTTTAGTATATAAAAACAAACCAGTTTCAGCAAATACAGAATGAAATGTGTTGAGCATTTAAACTCTGTTATCCCATTTTGCCACTGAATGTGCCACAGCCTGTTTAATTAAGTAAATTAATTCAAAATACTTTATTTATTTTGAGATTGTATGGGTTTGTTTATGATGCAGGTCTTACAAAGTGTTACATTTGATTTTAAAACTCAGCAGTAATGCAGTTGTGAAATGACATAAATGAAAGCGCTGGACATTGTTTATTGATTAGATCACTGCATGCACAGCATTTATTGTTCTGTGATTTATGACATTCTGCTATTTATTCCATTTCAAAATTCTAATTAACGTCCCTGTACTATACTCAACAAAAATATAAACGCAACACCTTTGTTTCTGCTCCGATTTTTCATGAGATGGACTTACAGATCTAATATTCATTCCAGATTCACAATATTACCATTTCTCTCAAACATTGTTCACAAATCAGTCTAAATGTGTGATAGTGAGCA
>JAUMHI010000065.1:17450705-17468278 GCA_032359435.1 Enteromius unitaeniatus
TTTTGGATTACCCCTTGCTTGTTGTTTTGTTTGTGTGTAACTCTGTGTTACCTCATTAAAAGCCTGCTCATGGATCCGGACCCGCCTGAGAGTATGTTACAATATGTACATTTTGACCCGCCGACAGGGACGCAGAGTTTAAGAGGTTAACCCTTTAATCAGTTTTTATTATTGAATATATTGTTAGTAAGTGCAGGAGCTACTAAATTCTTGTTTAAACTGCTAATATTGCTAATGCATAAAATATCTAAGCATTAGATCTCAGTATGCAAATACAGCTGATTAATAGCTCTGAAATGGTGGAAGATGTAAGTCAAGGGAGAAGAATATTATAGTAACTTATTTTTGTTTTCTTTGCACAAAAAAGTTTTTTCCTAGCATCGCTAACGTGGAGCTAAACCACTGATGTCACATGGACTGCTTTACCGGTGTTTTTACTATGTCTTTCTGGATCTGGGATCATTTCAGTTGTATTGCTGTCTATTGAGGGTTAAATAGCTCTCTGATTTCATCAAAAATATCTTAACTTGTATTCCGAAGATGAATGAAGGGCTTGTGGGTTTGGAACGACATGAGGGTGTGTAAGTAATGACACAATTTTCATTTTGGGGTGAACTAACCCTTGAAGAAACTGTACGCTTCATTTTAATTACAGCTTCTCAGTCAAACTCCAACAGCAGCAAATGATTAATCATACACTGAACACTGGCAGTCATTTAATTGCTTCAGCGTTTTTGTTTTCAGTTTCTGAATGTTAACGCTTGTTGCCTTTAGACCTGAAAAGTGCTTTTTTTCCCTGTTGTTCGGAAGTTGTTTCTTCTCGCCTCAAATAATTACCCAAGAAACAATGATTAGTTCATACACAAGAGCTTGCAGGTCAAGCTTTTGCTGTCGTATTGAAATTGGTATCGACTGAAGCCATTGTTCGTTTTGTGCTATTAATGTCAGATGAAATTAACATCGACTGTCTTAACTTTAATACTTGTTCCTGGTCTCATTCTAAAGAAGAATGCTGATCATTCTTGGATGTTGTAGCTAATGCATCTTTTCTAAAACATTTCCAATAGTTAACACAGTAATTTCATCCTCGGGTCGTACAAGAGGAGTTTGTTTCTTCATCAGATCTGGAAGACCCGAAGATGAGCACATGTTAAGCTAACGTTCATTTACATCTGTACTATTCCTCTAAAGTCTGTTTGCTAATGGTAAATTTGAAAAGGGATTCGTAGAGATGCTCTTGAGGCTGAATTTGACCCTCACAGCGCTTCATTTTTCAGTCTCCATTTGGCCTCTACATTACATTCATCTTCTTTGACTCCGGAGCCCACTGGACTTAATTAATGAAGGGTTTGAGGAAGATGAAGTTCAAAGCAGCAACGTCACAGCACTATAACAGAATCTCAGGAGCCTGTTTGAAGTGTATGCAGGCTCTTCACCTCTTCTCCCACCGGACTCGATTTTTGCTCTCAGTAACTCATCCACCGCTCTCAGAGCTCCAGCCGTGGTCCTGTGGGAAAGAGCCTTTTGATTCCTCACGATCCCTTCAACCACCTCCGCAGGCAGTCTGTAAACCTCGCTCATGTCTCTGCCTCCTCGTGACAAACAGCAAAGCATCGGGCCACAGGAAAGCACAGATGAAAGCTGCAGGCCTTCAGAAGCGGTCAATATCAGAACTCTAAATATTCTTCAAACGGCATCTGCTCTGGTATTCAATAGGTAAATGTATAGTCCTGACGGTGTTTTAAATTGAATCTGGAGGTTATTTGTCACACTTCATAAAGCTAAATTGATGTGTAAAATGACCAAATTCAATATATTTTGAAATATAACTCCACAGTGACAGCAGAAAAAAGGAAGTGGTTTAAGGGGATAGTTTACCATAAAACGATCAGTTTTGTTTAAACTTTAAAATTATGCAAATACTTGAATATATAAAAAAAGCAATTTAAGAAACAATTTCAATTCAGAAATTGCTAGTAAAATTGCTAGTACAGTAATTACAAAGAAACAGAAACAAGCATGTGTTAATTAAATGAAATTAAATTAAACATGACATTTTGAGAGTCTGAAATAGTATTAGAACTCTGAAATTTTAAATTTACATTAATTTACAAATAAACTTTTTAAAAGTGAATAGATTGAACTAAGTAGTACGTAACCACAGTGTAAGTACATAGTATTTACAGATGCAATGTTTGTGTAATTACACGTGTAACAACCCTCAAAATGGTACATGTACAAATGTGCACTTTTTGGTAAAGACTTGCACAATGTCTTACACTTTACATAAAGTAGTCAGTTCTAATGGATTTACTGTGTAATTACTCTGAGCAGCGGCCAGTAAGTTAGGCTTTACATATAAATCAATCCAGTTTCACAGCAGTTTGTGATATAGTCACGAAATTTAATCTATTGATTCGTGTTTCCAGACACAAATGTTCCTCTTTTTTTGTGTCACTCACACAAATTTGGTTACACTTTAAATTAAGTGGACAATTCCTGAGAATTTACTATGCACATTAAGTACACGGGCATTACAGTGGTGCACCAGCTCCACCAACTCCTGGGGCCGGTTGCATAAAAGGTTAGTCAGCTAAGTTTTTCTTTAAGACTGGTCACAGTTTTTTATTTTTAAATTCAGTTACATAAAAATGCATATTAGTCTAAGGTAAACAGAAAAAATTAAAACAGATTACTCTTGGCTAACTGCTAGTTGGTCAGACTAGCTCTTAAGACACTGTCTTAACATGAAGGCTAAGTTTATGCAACTAACGACAGATCTAACTCCTCCCACTTTACATATACCTAAACCTACCCATCTCCACCCCCTGGATCAAACATTACTCTGTTACAAAATGTGGTGGGACTTTATATTAAGTGTCAATAATACCTGTGTACTTACATAGTAACTAGATGTGTATGTAGTATGTAACCACTGTGTAAGCACACATTGCTTACATTACATAGTATCTACAGCTGTAATATTTCTGTAACTACACACATGTAAGAACCCTCAGAATGGTGTGTGTAAGTACAAATGTGTAACACGACATTGGTAACAACACTTTTTTCACTTCACTAAGTAGGCTTGTAACAGAAATTACGATTAAGGGGTGTAGTTGGGTTACTTGAGATACTATGTACTAGTGTGTACTTACACTGTGGTTACATACTACATACAAGTACACAGGTACTAGGGACACTTAATATAAAGTGGGACCCAAAAGGTAGTTATATAACAACTCCTAAACGAGTACTTAGTGAAGTGAAAAAGTGTTGTTAGCAATGTCCTATTACACATTTGTACTTACACATACCATTTAGTAATGTATGTGTAGTTACTCAAACATTAGAGATGTAGAGACCAATGTGTACTCAATCTGTGATTACATGCTATTAGGGACACTTAATATAAAGTTTTATATTTTACTAACATATGTCATATAACTATATGTCAACTAGCAGTCAGAGTATTAGTAGACTGTCTGCTTAATTTATTCTAAAACTTTAATTTGATGGGTTTACAGCTAAAGACTGTTTATTGCACTACAGCTCTCTATAATTCTTTGTGTTTTTGTGTCTGTTTTCATACCTGGACTCCATTCCCAAAATGCACCTCTCCCCCACAGCTGTTGCTAGTTAGGTTCAATCATTCAATTAGTACCACCTGTATAAATAACGGTCTGTTTGTCAGTCTAGTCACAGTTCATTTTCACTGTCACCCCAGCTCTAGCCTGTCATTTGTATTTCTGTTGTATGTCTGTTTCTCTGTTTGGATTTACTCGCTGCCGACCTTTTGCTGTTTCACGGATCTTCGCCTTGCCTTCCTTCCCCTTTGGACTCTGATTATACGGTATTTGACCATTGCTTTGGATTAAGTTTATTCTCTTGTCTCTGGTCTCTGGTTACTACGTGGTTACTGTCTGCCGGTGTTTAAACTGTCTGTTTACCCTGAGCTTAAATAAACCCTTTTTGCATATGAACCCGAATGTTTCACGTCCTCATTTGTGACAGTGTTAAAACTTCAGTCACTGTGCAATTACCTTTTTCATATTAATGTTGCTGCATACACATTTCTGCTTTTAAATTTGTAATATTGCTGTGTTCATATTGCAGTATACAGTCTGGTGGTGGTTGTTGTGGTGAGAACTTGCTCAGGTGCAAGAGGTGTCTTTTCTCTTGTTTGTTTGCAGTTTTTCTGAGCTGTTAATTGGTTATAGGACACTCATAATAACCGAACTGGACAGTGGACAAACGTTTCCTCGACAAGGCAGATCCTGCAGCTTTTTCCAGGATAAACCCTGAGGCTCAGGTTGGGATGTACACACTGAGGGGTTTTATTGGTGAAAGGATGTTAAGCATGAATGCACCACAAATGTTTATTGTGGGAGATGTGGGATATTTTTTTTGGACATTGTCATTTGGTTGCTCTGTTCTTGATCTGCCCCCCACTCATTTTTCTCCTTTCATTCAGATATACACACAGTATGGCCAGCCTGTACCTGGCTCTACAACATCCCAACACCTGTTGGACAGGACATTGAGTGTTGAAGTGAAGGTGACTGAAGACTGAAAACCGCCTGAACTCAATCTCATGCTGAGGCCCACGGTGAAATAAGAACAACTTTGACTTTGTCTTGAAACCAGGAGCCGGTTGAATAACCCCTCTTGTCAGCTAGGATGTTTATGTCTGTCTTCAGTCATAGAGAAATTGAGCCAAACATTTTAGGATTTCTCTCCATTTAATGGACTTTTATGGTGCCCCTGAGTTTGAACTTTCAAAATACAGTTTAAATGCAGCTTCAAATAGCTCTAAATGATCTCAGTCCGGTTTAAGAAGGGTCTGTTGTTTTTCAAGATTTTGAAGAACATTTTTAACTCTTTTCAGCAAAAAACTGAACAGTATTTATATATTTTTTTTTACCTCTTATACACCACAATCTCAGACTGTCCTCAGCTCATGCACAACATTCAGTGAGTGACGCGTCGAAGTGCTCTGGCACATAATAATATACACATAGATATAGACGTAGATCTTTACGTATCATGGCCCATAGAAACAGTCATTAACAGTCATTAATGAGGCATCTATGTATGGACATCTATGTGCCAGCATCACGCCAATCTTTTCTTAACACCTCAATGTATCTCCATGAGCCACAGGGTTTAACTTATTTTTGTCTGTCTTTTTTTTTTGACTCTCAGAGCTTTGGGTCATTTGGTCATTTGATCATTGAGTTGCATTATATGACTAACAGACTGCAATGGTTTGGTTTGGATTAAAAATCTTTTTTTGTGTTTTACTGAAGAAACAAAGTCACATACATCTTGGATGCTCTAGGAATAAGCAGATAAAACAAAATTTTTATTTTTATCCCTTTGAACTTCATTTTGGAAGTCCAAACTCGTGGGCACGATAAAAATCCATTATATGGAGAGAAATCCAGATTTTGTTTTTTACAAACAATTTCTTTACGACTGAAGAAAGAAAGACGCAAACCCATGAACTTGGCATTGCAAGCACCATGATATAGGACTGGGGGTGTTTTTTTTATTTCTGAAGTGTGCATCACATCTGTTTCATGGTAAAGAGCAGCAGAAATATCCTACCTGGGTCTTAAAGAGTGTCATGCAGGTTTGGAGTGACGTGACGGAGAGTAAATGATGATAGAAGTTAGTCTCCTGCAGCATTCTGACACTGATGTACTGTAGTTGTCATGTAAAGCAGAAGGTGTTATCTGTGTAATTGGTGCCGGCTGTAGTTTTAACACAGGCTGACGTCTCAGACATGTCTGAAGTTTACAAGGTCTCGTAATGAGACGCTGATTGTGTTCTGTGCTGCTGACAGGTTCAGCTGATGTCTCTGTTAATGTGGCGCAGGTAAAAGGAAAGAGAATTACAGTCAATTAAATGTGAAATGTCACTGACAAGCCTTTATCGTGTCACACACGTGTGTGTCTCTGGATTCATCTAGTCACTGCTTTAATAAGCAATAGAATAAATAGCCGCAGAATTACAGAAAACTCATGTTTGTCACTTTAGTGCATATTAAGTACATTACACAAGTTTTTTTACAAGCCAAAAAAATCATTTGCACTCAGACACGATATGTTATAATGAACAGTGGATTTTTTTTTTCAAATCACTTCAGTATGTTGCATGCATAATGCAATGAGTTTTTATATTTTTAGTAAAAACAATTATTGTATTTGTATGTCTTTTTTCTGGGCTTGAGAAATGAGCAATATATCCACCAAACCATATATTTATCAATGTAAATGAAAGCATAATTAAATCATGCATTTTGTTCATATTTATTATCATATGTAATATGTTTATCCCAAAAGTTAGCAAACTTGTTATGGTGTTTGAGGTTTTATGTGGTGTGCTGGAGTCATCGGGGTTCACCTGCAGCTGATGTTTTCTGAAGTATTTGTCTCTTTATATTTTCCAGCAGAACTTCACGCTCACAGAGCATCACTAGAAGTGTTGTATGAGATGAAGAACGGAGGACGCGTTCCAAAGCCTGTTTATTTGGAGACAAGCAGCTTTTCACAACTGTTTTGTTTGGCTGCAGTGTAAAGAAATAAACTCCACCGTCCAAACAGATCAAGCACAAGCTTCTGGCAAGCAGCAGAACTGAACTAAAGTCCCCAAAATGCTCTTCAGATCAGTCTGAATCTAACCAAATGGGCAGGGGATTCAGAAAACCACTGAAATAACCCACAGAACTGCAACTTCCATCATGGCATTAAAAATCATCTAGGTTTTCTATATTAAGGCAACAGACTGCAGTTTTTAGGCCTTTTTAGGATTAGAAAGAACACATGCGCAAAACAGTTTGAAGCATTTGTTTGATTGCACTTTACTTGTGCCTGTATAGTTTTTTCTCCACTTTAATATCACCCTGAAAAGAAATTTTTTGCATTTACTTCTTTTTTTTTAAGGTAAGTGGTTGCATTCAATTTATTTACATTAAATTTAATTAAATACATTTAATTGATTCACTTTTTTTATTAAAATGTAGCTAAAATAAATTGCTTGCAACCACTTACCTTAAAAAATAAAATGTAGTATTTTTGTGCACTAAAATTCACCAAAATTTAGTTTTATTCCTCTTTATATTCTCAAGGTTTTTACTGAGCTCTTTGTGCATATAACATTCACATTGATTTATACAACAGTTTATTCCTAATAACACAAAGATTTAGTTTGTTCCGTTGACAAATTTTATAGAAGCTTGTTTCTACCACAAACCAAACAATACAGACTTTTCCCTCACAATTACTCAGTTTAAAATCTCATGTGTTTTTCTTAGAATTGCACGTTTATTTTTTTGCTAAAAAGGTTTACATAAGTTTACATCTCCCAATCCCAATTAATTTTTTTTTCTGCTTCTGTCACATGATAAATAAATAAATAAATAAAAGGTAATTTTCTCAGAAAAGCAAAATTCTGACACATTTTCTCCGAATTGCAAAAACAAACAAAACAATCAAATGAATTAATTAGTAAATTAAAAAATAAAATAAATAATTTTAATCAATTTAATTAAATAAATTCATTTTAAAATCCGAAGTCACAACTGGACTGTAAAAAAAAATCCTTAAAATTTACCAAAGCCCACCACAAACACCTTTTAAACATGAACATACAGTATATAGAAGACTCATTAAACTAAAATATGCAATAAACATTAACTTAACAACATTACATGTAACATACAACCCTAATAAACATAATTGATAAAAAAAAGCATAATTATTTCAAAGAAAGAAATACCAAATTCAAACTAAGTTTAAAATGCAATGCAGGGAATTCTGGTAATGTCAGTTTTATGTGTTTTTCCCTGTAAATTTTTTTAACCAATACCAACCACAAACCATTTGACAGGCTTTTGCTGTAGCATTTTCACACTATTTTACCGTTAAAATCACATTGTTTTTTTACAGTGTGGTTGAAATGGCTTTGCATAATTCTCTGATTCATGGAGAAGGAGAAATCCAAAATGTCCTTTAAAAACCTTTAACAAAATTAAGCAAGAATAGAACTTTTCTGCTCTAACAATATATTCAAATCATTACATATTTAAGAAGATAATGCGTCATTTGCATATTCGAACATGACATTTTGCAACACAAAAAAGTTAGTAATTCTCAGTGTAATCAGTCAAGTGTCAAGTGGGATTGTATGCTGATATATATTTGGTGTATTTTTACATTATTCACCTTCGGTGTCGTGCCTTACATATTTCGTGTGGATGTGTAATGTTTTTTCAGACTTTTTTCTTTCAAACTCTCAGCTCCGAAATTGTGAAAAGTCCAAGATGAGTCACATCGGCAGCTCATTAAATGCATCAGAGCTTCGTCTGACTTTCTTATTTCTTCACTCTGATTAGACAAGCAGAAAACACAAACATCTGGACATCTGAAGGCTTTGCTTTGACAGCTTCAGATCGGCGTCTGTAATAATGCAGGTGTAATATCATAATCCCCTCCTCTGCAGATTAACTCCTCCAGACTGACGAAATGCTCAAATCGGGGCAATAATTAAACGCGCCTCATGTTTATTCATGAGCTGTGTAAAGCCAGACATGATTTGAGCTCCAGCGTCACACTTCAGAGACGACTTGTCATGTCTTCTTATGAGAAAAGTGCTGGAATTATTAGTCACACTGACTTTGTCTCTTCTTATTTTGACTTGTGTTGCTGAATTACAATGATGACGGCTTTCAGGCAGAAGATGCCTTGAAGATGATGCAGTCCAGATTCTGTGCTCAGTTTGGATGCTTAGACAATTTAATCAGCAAGGCAATTATGTAAATAATTAAATTAATTAAATATGCCATGATGAAACGCATACTGTAGATATGTTTACAATTTTATGCAATTGTTTTTGTAGAAGTGCATGACAACCAAAATGAATGCCAAAAAAATAATAAATCATTTTTGCGGGGCATTCTTTGCTTAGGTTAGATGCTTAGACTGTTTAATCAGCTAGGCAATTGTGTAAATAATTAAATAAAGATGCTATGTCAAAACACATAATGTAGATTATTATTATCATTAAAAAGTAATAAATTATAATATATAAATACATTGCACTGAAAAATAATGTCACATTTTGTTGAAAATTATTTAATTTATTCATTTTTTAATAATAATAATCTACATTAGATGTTTAGTTGTTAAGTTATGTGAATAGTTAAATTTAATATGATGAAAGGCATACTGTAAAGTATATATGACTATATATATATATACATATATATATATATATATATAGTCATGCTGTCATGTGTTGCTCGTGTCTATGTTTTTGTTTTCATTCTGTTTGCCATGTGCTTTCTGTGTTGTTGTTTTCATTTTTTTCTCATGTGCTTTCTCTTATTTGTAACTGTAAGCCGCATCATTAGTGTTCAGTCCCTGCCAGCCGTGTGTGTCCAGGTGCTCTCCTTTGTCTCTGATTATGTCCTGCATTCAAACCATGTCCTGTGCCCAGTTGTCTGTCATTAAAGTTGCTTGTTCGTTCCCGTGATTGTCTGCATTGTTCTCGCTAGTTCGTCAGCTTCCATGTCTCCTTGTTTTTTAACAAATGTTTACTTCTCTTTGGAATCTCTCATATTTCTTTAGATGCTTAGACAGTTTAATCAGTGTGAATCAATGGTGAAAGGCATATTGAAGATTGTTATTGTTTTAACAATTTTATTTAATATTTTTAAGAAGTGGCCATCAAAATAGCATTTTTTTTCTTTTAATTCTTTTAGTTTAGATCCTTACTCTTTAATCAGCTGGTTAAATATGTATAAATTTAGTATTTTATGCAGAAAGGCGTAATGAAAATGATTATTAATTAATTAAGAGAATGACGAACACAGATGAACACAGTGACTGGGTGAAGGTGGAGCCTGGTGTGGATGTAACAAGTTTAGATGCTTAGACTGTTTAATTAGCAGGGCGATTATGTAAATAAATATGCCATCAAATATTTAACTTGAAGAAAGTTAGGTCTGTATTCTTATAGCCTCTATGGTTCTTTGCTGAAATGGTCTCAAAAATAATGTCATAATATAGAATATTAATGATCAAAAAGTAGGCTAACCAAAGGAAAAAAAGCTACAATTGTAATACAATTTACCATCATTCTGACTCCTGAACATGTTGCTTTTCTGAGTGTTAACTTGATCCCATTTAATGACTAGTTTTTGTCCAAAGTCATAAAATGTCAAGCGTATGGCCGTTTCAAATTTAAAGTTCAAGTCCCACGGTCCAAAATGATATTGTAAATCAAAATCTGTGCATAGTAAACTCGACCTTGCTCTTTCATCATCTGAACTTGTGTGAAATGCCGGCTGATTAGCATACAGAGATTAATAAACGTGAAGGATTTAGGGCTGTTTGTGTGAGAGTTTGGCTCCCTGATCCATGATGAAGGTAATTAAAGGTGCGGATTTGTATTCTAATTGCCTATTCATACCCAGCATGTTCCTGGTGTAATTCGTAAAGCCTGAAACTCACCCGGACCTTCAGCGTTCGAGGTGGAAGATGTGCTAATGCACTCATTTCACATGATGTTCTCAACCTTAGAAGGTCAAACTGTATTATGTGGGCTGCTTTATTTGACCGTTTTTTTGCAGCGTGTGGGTTTGCCATTTTTTGCAATACACATCACATTTAATGTTATTTTGTTTATTACAAGCAGTGGGTAACACTTTATTTCAGTAATCCACTTTAGACATTCTGCTAATAGTAACTATGTCATTTTGATGGCTCCACAACACACTACATACCGACTATCAGAAACCTTGCAAGTAGATGTCAACTTATTCTACTAACCCTAAACCTAGAGTTAGTAGACATGCAGTTGACATGTAGTTAAAAAGTTACTTAAAGTTAGTAGAATGTCTAAAGTGGACTATCAAAATAGTGCAATCGAGTAGAAAGTCTCTTTTGTTCACCAAGCCTGCATTTATTTGATCAAAAATACAGTAAAAATTGTTAAATAGTTTTGCTATTTAAAATTACCATTTTCTGTGTAATCATCTGTTAAACTGTAATTTATTTCTGTGATGAGCAGCTGAAGTTTCAGCCTCATTACTCCAATCTTCGGTGTCGCATGATCCTTCAGAAATCATTTTAATATGCTGATTTGCTGTTAAAGAAACATTTATGATTATCAATGTTAAAATCAGTTGTGCTGCACTGTATTTTTGTGGAAACTGTGGGACATTTTATTTTTCTGGACTCACAGATGAGTAGAAAGTTCAAAACAACAGCATTTATTTGAAACATTGCCTTTTCGTTATAAATGCCTTAATTGACACTTCAATCTATTTATTGCATCATCAGCTCAGTCTCATGGCAATTCGTACATATTTTATGAGGTGACTAATTTATACAAATTCGTATGACCTCACTTGTACGAATGACCTACACCTAACCCCGCCCCTAAACCTACCTGTCACTGGGGTTTAGACAAATCGTACAAAATGTGAGGTTGTACGAATTTGTGCGGATTAGCATGAATTTGCCACCTCATACGAATATGTACAAATTGATCGTGAGACTGTGTTGGCATCACTGATGAATACAAATATTATTATTTTCTTTTTTTTACACTGAAGACTGGGGTAATGATACTGAAAATTCAATGTTGTTTACAGGAATAATCGCAAGTTATTATATAAACAGATATAGATAACTAGGTTACTTGGTTACTTTTAAATGCAATAATATTTAAACAGTTTTACTGTATTTTTGATCAAGTAAATACAGCCATGATGAGCAGAAGAGACTTTCAAAAACATCTGAATTGAAAAAACCTTAAGAAAAGGATTGCAAGTTATAGAATGATATGAGAAATGCGTTTCTAATACTTTAAATACTTTACAGAACAGGACACCTAAGTTTATGTGAATCACAATAAGCACTGAATCAGCTTGATCTTAAAAATTGGTCAGAAGAATAAAGAATATAAATATAGAGCGAGAGGCAGCATCTGGTAAACCCACGACTAAACCTTCTGAGAAGATCAATCATTTAAAGGTCAATGGAAATGGCTTCTCTGTTGAATCAGTGATCTGATCATCAAATCGAGACCCGTATAATCCAGTGAAGGATCTGAGTATAAAATCTGATGATATTATAGTTAGAATTGCTTTCACTGATATGATGATAAAGATGGATCCAGCGTTTATGAACTGGACAGATTTCAGTGTTTGCACAGATTCTGTGACAGTTTCATGTATCATTTATTTTACACAACTCATGTCATGGGCATCTGTCTCATGCTGCTGATACCACAGAAAGGAATTCAGTCCTCAAACAGATGACGTGCCCCCAGGCTCCAGAGGAAGCCAACAGATTCCCTGAAACAATTGACGCTGTCAATGTGAAACTGAGATGAAGAATGTTTGAATGTGTGCCAGTGACTTTTGGCACAATGCGACATAAATGCAATGAGAAATGTCTGATTGCTCTAAATGTTCATCATGCACATGCAACTCTTTTGCAGCTCATGCACATGAATGCTCATTTTGCTTTCATCATGCATAGCTAAATATAAAATGATGTGCAGTGCAAAAACTTCTTTTGCTGTTTTATATTGTAGCCTGAGCAGCGGATGATGATGATGATGATGATGTGTGACGTTTCAGGCCTAAGCGTCAACTTTAATCAATATGGTAATGTGGCATTTTACTCTGGTGCGCTGAACCACAGCTGCGTAAGTACATGTGTAGTTACATAACACACGTAACTAATTCAAACAGTGACAGATAGACTGGGATACTTTATGGCTTCATCATAACCCTATATCACATAACACTAATACTTAAACTAACACTATTACCAGTATCACTAGTACTATAAATTATAATGCTAAACATTACCAAAATTTAACATTTTCTGAAACTTTGGGGAAAAAGAAACTTGCTTTGTAGTAAATGGGTGCCGTCAGAAAAAGTGTACAAATAGCTGATTAAAACATCTTAATGCTGAATTAGTTTCATCTTTTGACTTCTCCATATGTTAACTGATGGACTGGAGTGCTGAGGATTATTGTGTTGTTTTTTTATCAGCTGTTTAGACTCTCATTCTGACGGTATCCATTCTCACTGCAAAGCATCCATTCAAGAAAACATAACACTGAAGCAATTTTTGCTGGATTTCTGTTGACACAAAATGCTGATGGATGTCATTTGTCGTATTTTCGCAACACAGTCTCACTCCAAAATTTTGGTGCTTGGTCAAGACCCTTTTGCGTCGCTTTTTGAAGCTCAAGGTACCCCTTTTTAGTCACTTTTCGAAGTGAATGGTTTTTCATTGATTTCAGATGTTTTGCTTTTAAATTTAATGGCTTGCGAGTGAGACTGTGTTGATGTTTGAGGCAGAAAGATATGGTAAAAAACAACATATTTTGCTGGTGTCTGAAAGGGCTGTGTAAATGAATTGGTTTGAATGATGCATTTAGCGTCAGTCGCAACACTTGTGCAGTAAGTGATCTTGTATAAAAGCAATCACAGCGCTTCTAATGCTCCATTTGAGCAGCTCGTCCTACATCACCGGGGAAGATGCGCTCCAAGACCACTGTGATATAACAGCAATTTTTCATCCCAATAAGGCAAACGCAATCTCAACACAAAAAACATTCCAGGCTGTTGCATTCCATAACATACTGGGACTGTCAACTAAAGATAGCATTTGGATTTACACTCATCATCGTGAAGTTTATTGACCATGATAAAAATGGCAAATCAAATTGTTTAGCATATTGCATTATCTCCATGTGACATGTCCGTTATGCCATTACCTGGTGGCTAATGGTGATGCCAAGCGCTTTCCAGAATGGAATAGAGATTAATGTGCAGCGCATAAATTATATGGATCACATTAATACATTACAAAGAGTTCCCTCACTGCACTTTTGGGGCTGATGAGCAATTAGCATATCATTGTATGAGTTTATATCACGTCGACCCATTCATTTCCATGCTATAATTATGTGCGTGGGGCTCCTCGTTTGGAAAGTGCTATGAAAAGAAATCTGAAAGTGGAAAAAAATGCAGTCAGACATGACTGAACATGATGTAAGAGTACAGCGAGGCCAAACGTGCATTTAATTTTATTTTCCTCTAGATTTAGCACAAACTCAGCACTGCAATCTTAACACCCACTGTTCACTTTGCATGTGAGAATTAGTTGATTTTACTTTGATTTGATCTAATATGTAATTTTACCAAAAAATTTAAATTCAGTAAAATTACTGAATATACTTTGAGACAAAAGTCAATATTAAAATCAAAATCAAGTTAAAAAAATTTTCATTTTTTTTTTTGGCAGTGGACCTGTTTTTGTACTAAAGAAACTAATTTTAATTTTTAACTACTTAAAAGTAAAGTCAATAAAATAAATAAGCCACTTCATTAAATTTACAGTCATATGATGTTGCTGAAAAGAACATTTTTTTGTGTATTTGGTGTAATGCAATGTGTTTAAGGGGCAAATAAAATTATTTTCCACATGCTGTACATTACTGTTTCTCCTCTAAAGCACCGCCTCCTGAAATTGGTCTATTTGTGCACAGCTCATCCTTCTAAAAAAGTAAGGTGTGCTTTGATTGGCTGAATACCGCAAGCATGTGCTGGAACTGTTAGGTCCTTTAGCATTACGTAATGCTAAACCAGCATCCCAGCTTCAAATCCTACCTGACAGGCATATATGCTGTTTTTTTCAGCAGGGATCCTACTCAAACCTTAACACCTACCTAACTATTTATAAACAGCAAACTAGGATTCAGTTAAGGGGGAAAGTAGTAGTTAATAATTAACAATTATGTGCTGTGTTTACGTAATGATGTTATTGCAGAATGACATCATAACATCATTTAGCAACAAACTGACCTTCCTTTAGCAACATTCTCTGGATATTAGTTGTCAGCGCTGTTGAACCAGAAGGTGCGATGCGGTTCTTCCTCAGGGAGCGTGTTTTTCCAGAGCGCTTCCTGCTCAGCTGTGACCCGGATAAACAAACACTCGATTAAAACCTTTCCTGTGTGATCGCTCTGTGTTCCTGCACTGAACCCCAATGAATGAAGAAATAAATACAGCTTGATGATCTGGATAAGGACATGCGGATGGGGAACGTGGACGTGCATGACAGGCATAATCATGATATTATAATCTATTCTTTTAATGAAGTCAGTGTATAGATCGCCGGCTTTTGTTTGAGGGTTGGTAATGACTGTTTCCTGGCATGCAAGCTTTTTCTGATAGGCCTAGTCGATAGGAAAAGACCAACACAGTCTCACGACCAATTTATAAGTATTCGTACTAGGTGGCAAAATCGTGCTAATTTGTACAAATTCGTACCACCTCACTCGTACGATTTTCGAAACCCCAGCAAAAATCGTATTAATTTGAATGAATTAGCCACCTCGTAAAATATGTACAAACATTATCTTAATAACTCAAGAACTATCAATATCAAGTTATAGGCTAAAAATATTATTCATGAATGTTCTCTTATTTATTTATTGTTTAGTTTTTCTTTGATATATGAATATTGGAGAAAACATAATGGAATGTCCAATTTTATAATTATCAAATAAACAAAAAGCATCCAACTTAAATGTTTTAGAAAAACTTTCCATCGACGATGTATAAATGTTTTTGCACTAACATGCTGAGAATGTTATCAAAGACAAGATAAATAATAAATAAGTTATTAACTTACTTTTTTTTGGTATTTATATTTATAATTATAATTTTTTTTGCTCATTACAAAAACAACAACAAAAACATTATGGTTGTCAGGTATGCTTATGGTAAGGATATATAAAAACTACAGATCAAGAAAATGATTTAAGAGTGCAACATATCATGATTCGTCATAAAATGATTAATTGTGTAACGAGGAGACGAGGCGAGCGGATCCATTTCCAGCAGGTTTATTAAATACACACAGAGTATAATCACAGGCAGGGTCGATCATCGGCAAACACAAACATCCAAGGCAAAGACAGCAAGAAAAATCCAATATTCTTGGCCTACAAAGGGGACAACACGCAATGAACTGCGAATGTAAACACACAGAGAGTTTCTTTATATACAACACATAAGGAGGAAATGAGGGGGCTGGACTAATCTGTAGACATGGCAACACACAAGCGGGGTGGAGCAATTGCAGGGTTGTTATGGAAACAACGGAAGGCACTTCATAATACAAGTCCTAAACAGCGAACAAAGAGAGACACAAACAATGAACACAGTCAGGGCTGGAGTGTCCTCTGGAGGCTTCCATGGGCAACACCAGTGCCACTGATGAACAAATTGATTTGACTATTTTTTAAGGTTATATTTAAGTTATATTTAAATAAAAAAATTAGTTGACTTCTTTAATGTAGCTAAATTGTTTGCAACCACGTACCTTGAAAAAGGAATTTTTTTTCAGTGTCAAATTTTTATTATTTACCATTTTCATAGTTTCTAGCATCACGAATGTATCTTGAATGGAAATATGGGAATGGTTATTAGATGCAGATGAGGTCATGCATAAAACAAAAGCTGTTGTTGCGTCATGTATGGTTATTTCAGAGAGTGGAATAAAGGTCATGCATGTACATGCAATCTTCCATTTTCATAAAGAACATTGTGTGCAGCAGCGTTCACGTTCAGAATTAAACAGCTCCTGTTTCTATTATCCTCTGAAGGTTAATGACAAAAATCCCTGCAATTATAATGCAATTCCTTTTAACAACTCACAAATTTATAATGTAACTTCGTGTATAGATCTATATATAGAATATATTATAGACCGCACAATTACATAAACTATGGGTATAATGACTGGTATGGTGGAAGACAATTCATTAAAAAATAAAGCATATACACAAACTCAAATTGGAAATAAAACTTTGCAATTTGAAAAAGCAATCAATCAAATCTATATGTGGGTAAAACCCCTATATTTTTTTATATGTATCTACACTTTTTTAACTCAGTAAATGTAACAGAGTAACAATTAAATTACAAACATATGCAATATGAATTCTCATGTTTTTTGTAACCTTTAAATAAGATTATAAGCACAAGACAATTGGACATTTTAACTTTATCAGAATATTCTCAGAATATTCAATATTTTAGAATGTTTGTATGAAATATTTTAGTACCGTTCTAATTTTTTTTTCATTCTAATGGGTTAGTATTCTGGTGAGGGCTCGCTCATATGGTGCAGGGGAGGCAAGCCAGAAGCCTCCATTGTAACAAACTGTCTCTTTAATTTGAGACTTTATAGGTCATTACTATGTATTCTATTGATAGTTAACAATAAAACACAAAAAAAGGCTGAAGGGAGGTGGGCTAAAGGCCTGTAGTACTACTGGCTGAGGTGTGACCGTAGGTACCTTAGGGCTGTAACCCGCTCGTGGGTACAGGAAGGCTTTGGCCATGCTGGGCGCAAAGACAAGATGTGTAGGGGCCACTGAGAGGGCCTGGAAGTCACCTACTCTCCTCAGAGAACACAATGCTAGCAAAAGTGTGGTCTTTATCGTTAGCAAACGATCTGAAATCTCCT
>JAUMHI010000065.1:17473168-17488707 GCA_032359435.1 Enteromius unitaeniatus
CAACACTGAAACAGTCTCATATGAAGCAAGCCCAACGGCTGTACCTGCCATATGCCCCAGGAGCCTCTGAAAAGTTTGTTCTGCGCCTGAAAAGATCTCGGCATTTCAGCATGGCCTGCGTGCACTCGTTGGTGAGGCAGGCAGTCATTTCGACCGAGTCCAGCTCCATGCCGAGAAAAGAGACCCTCTGCACTGGGGAGAGTTTGCTCTTTTCCCTGTTGACCTGAAGACCCAAATGGCTGAGGTGCCATAGCACCAGGTCCCTGTGCATGCACAACAAATCCCTCGAGTGAGCTATTATTAGCCAGTCGTCGAGATGGTTGAGGATGCGGATGCCCATACAATAAACATTGGGTCAGATGGGAACCTCGAGGCACTGGGCCCAGAGGTGTTATGAGAAATTGCTCTTTCTGGGGTACCGCCGACCCATGGGCCGACGGCAGCTGAGTGCCCAGAAGCTCCTTGCCCTCCTCCGGGAGTTGGGACGGAGATGTCGTCATCCCACAAAGAGCAACACCTCCAGTTTGACCGTTCTCGTGCAGCTGTTTTGGCGCCTTAGCCTGATAGACCTGCAGTGTTTCCATAGCATGCAAGGTGGTGGCAGCCTGCCCGGCGGCCCAATAAGCCCGACCCGCGAGAGCGGATGAAAGCCTTCATGCCTCGAATAGGATCCGTGACTGGCCCTGCCAGGCCAAAGCACAACGTGGGCATAAATGCACCGCGACAGCGTGTTCGACCTAAGGACCGCCACGTACCCCTTGGCTGCACCGCTATCGAGAGTGGCGAGGGTAAAGGAGCCTAGGCACAGGCATGATGGGAGGACCACGGGACTACGTGGTGCAGCAGAAGTCAGCGGCTTTTACACCAGACGGAGCATTCTGCATTGTCACCTGGGGTCCCCCAGGTGCCTTGTTACAGCAGTTGAAAAGCTATTACGGTTTAATAATCTGCAGTGGGAAGGATGCGAGGGGAGCAGTCTCGCGAATGAGAGGCGGGACCTCAACATAGCCATGGACATCCGTTCGCAATAAACGCTTGATCCATCCACAAAAGCTGTCTCAGCGTGTTCTCGGCCCAGACACGTGAGGCAGCGATCATCCGATAAGGTGAGGAAACTTCCTCACCCCGGAAACGCACAGATCGACATTCCAGAGAACGCTTCACCAACTGCGAGAAACTGCTCTTTTCTCCTGAATTGCCTAGGGAAGACCTTTCGTTGCAATTCCGTGCACTCAATAGGTCTTTGCTCGCTGGAATGCAAAAAGTTGGCACAGCCGACCTTGAAAAAGGCCACCAACTCACAGGATCCGCTAACAGCCCAGTGCTCACTGTCAGACGAGAGAGCAGAAACTCAGGAACTCTTTTCAGTAGATCTCAACTTCAACGTCTGACTGGAAGTCGAGGGGATCTCCAGCTCAGGAACGGCGATGGCTCCGAAGCGAAAAGCTGCAAGTGCACTGCATTCATGCCCTCTTATACTCAGGTAGTGATGATGTGCACCTAAATGCAATCAAGTGCACGCCAATATTCATTGGCCTTTTATTTGAAGCTCAAAGGCAATTGGTCTCTCTGGCGAGTTCCCATATGTAACGTCATATGATTCGACTGAAAGGGTAACTATAACAGTAAACACATACAAAATAAAATAGTGTACGTGCATTTAATATGTGTATATAAAAGCACACAGATGCAGTATATATTTTGAAAAATATTTACATGTATTTGCATGTATATATTTAAATTCATACAATTTATATTATATGTAAATATATTTATTATATAAACATTACATATATTTTACAAAATATATACATGCATGTGTTTGTATTTATATATACATATCACACCCACATATTATAAAAAAACAAAAACTTTAATATTAGATGTGATTAATAATTTAACAGCACTAATATCAACAATGATTCTTATATTAAATTATATCAAATGGATTTATTAAACATGATTAGCTCATATATATATAGGAACAACAATATATATATATATATATATATATATATATATTATTGTAAATGGGATTTACATTTAAATGTAAACATTTCTGTAAAACAAGTTACAGTTTGTTTTAAAACAAAAATAAATAAATAATTTATACTTGAGGTCAGGTACGTTGTTGTTTACATCCTTCAGACTCATGCTGTAAAGTGGTGCTGTAGGTCCTCAGGGGATGGGGCCCATTGTCAAGGACTTGGCTTTGACTTTGCTTTCTCTTTCTATATACACTGCAGCTTTTTCACAAACTGAGCATGAAAGACCTCGCAGTCGCATTGGACTTGTGACACTTTTCTTTGGTGTTCTTCATATTTACTCACGCTCATAATTGAAGCCGTTTCTCAAAGACTTTTCAAGCAGGTGAAACGAAAAGGATAATGAGAGAGGAGTCTTGAGTTATATGCATAGCATATGCATTAGCATTATATGCTATGCTAATTTGTTCAGTGCAGAAAAGCATTAATTAAAAATATACACAGTGTAATTGAATATTGATTTTAGTCATGCACTTTTAATGTTTATGAGAGTATCATGTTATTATCTTGATAAACAGCAAACGAAATCGATGTCGAGTCGATGTTCTCAAGGACTTCACATGATGTAACTGTAACTGATTATATGTAATCAATTATGTAATCAGATTCCAAACATTAAGTTAAATACACTGTAAAGAAATCCACCTAATTCAACTACAAACCTCAGTTCCATTACTGTCAGTATAATATATTTGACACGTTATTTCAACGTAATTATATTAAACTGACAACATTTATACATTTTATATATTAGAATATATGAGCACGCTGACCTTTTGGATTATATAATTTTACAGTACCTTTTTAAAATTATCAGTTTTCTTTTTTGTTAATTACATTTCTACACAATTGCAGTCATTTTCATTATTTTCAACAAAACCACCTGCAGGTCCTTCACAAAATAGTTTTATATTTTAAACTACCTTTAATCTGATTACAATAGCTTTTTATTGATTACATGGTTGCATAACCACAAAATGGCAGTGAATTATTCATAATAATTTAATTTAATGTAATTTAATTATTACATTAGAGAAAGAGAGAGAGAGAAATATATATAACTGTGTATATTCACACAGTGTATAAATATACACAGCAGACACTGAAAGCATCTGTGTTGTTGTTCTGAGTATAAATGTGTGTTTGAGAATGTGTTTTTTGTTCCTGCATCATCTTACTCGTCTTTAAGCTCTCGTATGTGTGTGTGTTCAAGCGCCAATCATTTTGGTTTAATTCAGAGTGGCTGTGAGACACAAAGGGCAAATGTGGGCCGAGTCTGGAGATGAGTTGCCATGTTTGTTCTCAGTCACAGCACAGTTTATCCGCTGACATGTTCGAGGCGAAGCGTTTGACCCGGCGCCTGCTGATTCTGAAGTCTGCTCATGTAAAGAAGCCACTCTCTGACCCTAACACGTTATCATCAGGGTGTGAGAAGCACATCAAATACTAAATCAGCTCTTTAATTACTCTCCTTCTTAAAAAAAACAAAAGCATTAATTTGTGCAGTTTAAAGCTATAAAATATGACATGCTTTTTAAATCTTGGAACATAATCTGATCATTTCTGAGAGCATTATTCTAAAAAGAAATCAGTCATATTTTATCATTCATATATTTATTTAGGAATAAGAAATAATATTTTACATGAAGAAAATATTATTCCTTATTTGTTTATATGTTGTTTATATGTATTTTGTACAAATGTAAAATATTATCCATAATATTATTCTATATATAATATTTTTTATTTATTTTATTTTATACACTTTAAGTATATTTCATATGAAATTATATTATGGATAACATTTTGCATTATATAAAAAAAATATTGACATGATGTTTTAGAAAATTATATGGATAATATTTTCCAAAAAGTACACTTGACCATTACCTTTACTATTATGAATTGCATTTTTGACATTATTTATTTTATATATGTAATATGTTTTTCTTTATTACTGCAAATTCTGATTGAAAATATATATATATATTTTTTCAGTAGTAAATAATTTGATCAATGCTGTATTTGCTGTTAAGAGAGAGAGATCTAAAGAGATTCTTCTATTAAGAGAATCGAAAAACTCCATTCAGAATAACAACAAAATGCTCAAAATATTAAAATGCAAAAATAACATCTGATATAAAAACATACATAAGAATGTTTTTATTAATTGATTCATGTGATTATTAAGATAATAACACATTTAGTTGTAGCTCGTTTACAGACTGGAGAAAATCTGAAAAATCTGGATCTGTTTCTGTCTATCAAAGAGATGATCCAGGTTTTAACGTAAATGTGTTAATTTCGGTTAATCCTGTTTTGCGTTTGAGTGTGTTGGCTGATGTTTGCTATATAATCTATAAAAATATAGTAGAAATGAGATCAGTCAATTGTATAAGACTGCTGATATTATCCCACACTCATTGTTTGCAGGAAAATGTGCTTGTTGCTCCACAAAAGCAAATTAAAAGCCACTTAAGTCCCTGTATTAGATAATTCACCATGACAAAGCCCACACACACAAACACACACACACACACACACACACACAGACAGACACACTCGCTTACTCACTCACAAACAAACAAACAAACACACACACAGCTCTGAATCTGCTCTTGTGTGGGTCTTTAGCAATTTTAATTTTACAGATTAGTTAGTTATATTGACTTCAATATCATACTATTACTTTATGTTGAAGTGTGTGGAATTTATTTGTGTGTGGATTTGTTTTCATTTTTGTATTTTGTTATTTTTATTATTAATGTAATGCTTAATAAATGTTTATTTAAATCTATTTAGGTTTTAATCAAACTGTTTTTTAAGCAATATTCATATTTTTTATATTTAATTTATTTTTATATATACTTTGATGATTTATTCAGTTATTTTTATTTACATTTTTATTTCATTTATTTCATTTTTTAGAAATGACTTAATCACTATTTCATTTTTATTTATATTTAATAGTTCCCCTTCAGTTGAGTCACTCCGACATTACATATGGGAACTCGCATGAGAGACCAATCGCCGTTGAGCTCCAAACAAAAGGCCAATAAACATTGGCATGCACAGAATTGCATTTAGGTGCACCTCATCACTACATGAGTATAAGAGGGCACGAATGCAGTGCACCGGCAGACTTTCACTTTGTAGCCTTTCCCCTTTCCTGAACTGGAGACCCCCTTGGCTTTCGTTTTGAAAGTGGAAGGAGATTGATTCCTAAAAGAGTTCCTGTGAGTTCATGCTCTCTCTAGTCTGACAGCATTTACTGGGTGCCTGTCAGTGGATCCTGCAGGCTGGTGGCCATTTTCAAGGCCAGCTGTACCAGCTTTTTGCATTCAAGGGAGCATAGACCCAGTACGGCCACTTTCCTATACGGTACTGGGTCTATGCTCCCCCGAGTCGACCCATTGCCTGCGTAGGGCACCGACACCCAGGAGGGCACCATACCAATTGCTCAACAAAAAAAGCACCTTTAGTTTTTTGTAATAGTTTTATATACACATATATAAACAAAAATCTAAACATGAACATACATATTAAATGTATGCTTTTTCTACTCCGCTCTAGGTCTGACTGCGGGGCAGGGAGGACTCAGGTTACGCACATTTAAGGGAACACTGAGATATTTTAAGCGCGCGGATCCCGTAGGAGTGGCGCAGCAAGCCGGTCCTCTCACTCACCTGCTGTCCCCAGTGAGGACGCAAGAAGACATGGCCTCTACGCGGAGGTCGTAAAACCTGGCGATGGTGTTGGGTGTCGCCCAGCCCGCAGCCCTACAAATATCTGCTAAAGAGGCACCATGAGCCAACGCATAAGATAAGGTGACGCTCCTTGTTGAGTGAGCTCTCAGTCCTAATGGGCAAGGCTCTCCCTCGTATAAATACGCCAGGGAGATGGCTTCTACCACCCAGTGAGCCAACCTCTGCTTGGAGACAGCAAGTGACTCCACAGGAGCAGATGGCGGGCAAGTTGTGACATACGGCGCGTAGACCACCTTGTTTGTTGATGTACGCAATGGTCGCAGTGTTGTCTGTCCAGACTTACACATGCATGTGGAATGTTCTGTCGGGTGTAAAAGCCCAGCGGACATCTACTCCACCACGTAGTGCCATGGTGCTCCCGAATGAGACTGCTCCCCCTGCCAGCCAGGCCCAGCCTCTCTTTTGGGGCACCCCTAGAGGCTGAGATGTCTTCTGCAGCATCAGAGGGAGAGTCGACTAGTGAGGTGGAAGAAAGGTCACCATGCTTGCTCTTGGTCAGGTGATGTCCACGGTTGTGGTCCAGGAGCGACATCTATGGCTGAACCTGGTGCAGATGGCAGACTTTGACAAAGCTTGTTTTCTTGACACTCCCATCTCCCAGGTCGGCCTATTCGTTGCACGTGCACTGCGTTCGTGCCCTCTTTTACTCACGTATTGATGAGGTGCACCTGAATGCAATCTGTGCACGCCAATGTTCATTGGCCTTTTGTTTGAAGCTCGTGCGAGTTCCCATCTGTAACGTCTCCGTTCTCTCCTTCAGGGGGACCTTTATATCCTAGACATTTTTTTTAATTTATACTGAGTTTACATTTATTATAATTCCAGGAACAGCTCTTTCCAGTCCTTATTTTGTCTTGGTGAACCTTTTTTTGCTAGTTGTAATTGTAAATATTACATTGATTGGTCGAACAGTAAGTTCAGATAACAAACACTGGATTGATTTTGCAGCGCTCGTGTGTTTTACAGCATGAGTGCGTGTTCTAAATGATGTGGAAAGAGCATCATACTCCATACAGTTATCATGAGATTGATTTGTGTTTCTGAAGGGATTTTGGTGCAGCGGATTTTGTATTCCATAATTCAGCAGCTCTGGGATCAGTGAGTTTGGATGTTGCTCGTATAGGAGTGATCACATGTTTTATTTATTGTTTGAAAGAGATAGTGGAACAGCAAGAAAGTACACATTGTAGGATCGAATGAGAATATAAAGTAGTCCTGACTGATTGCATGAGGCGAGATCAGAACTGCTGTAAAATATTGTATTGTTTTAACATCATGGCGATATTGCAGGACTTATTGAATTATTAATGGTGTTGGCCAATGCAACCATTACTATTACTGTTGATTTAAAACCTCTAGCAGAATAAGAATTAGGGTTGAATGTGTGCATCATATTGCACCGTGTGTTATCTAGTTATAAATTATTGATTATCCACCTTTTTAGGTAAGAGATGTAAGATGTAAGGTAATTTGTAACGTGAATATGTGATGTCTCCAATTTCATTATCTTCCAGTTATATCAGATGTAGAAAATGCAAAAGAGTTTATAAACAGAAAAAAAGGGGGAAAAAAACTAATTCTATAATTTAAAGTCAGAGTTCAGAAAAAAATAACTCAAAACTCAGAATTGAGAGTTGTGAACATAGAACTCAGTATTGAAAGTTGCAAGCTACTGTAAACTGAAATGTATATTCAGAATTTTCTGAATTTCAAAGGTCAAAATATCTTGCAGTGCTACATTTATGTCACAAATCAGACTTTCTTCAGAATTGTCAGAAGCAAAATCTGAACTGTCAAATAAAAAAAAAAATCACTTTTTTTCCTGTGGCGAAAACAAGCTTTTTGATATTACAAACTAGTATTTCTGATCATATCATTTAAATATTTTGTTTTAAAAATAAACACACTGGTTTGCAGCATATTTTTATGTATTACTGCAACTCTATGAATCCCTTGAAGTCTATAAAGTTGTAATAGCATGCATTCACCACATGCAGTTGGCATTATTTGGCATAATTTAGCATGACTTTGCGTGTAGATCTGAGCGTATGCAACACAGTCTCACAACCAATTCGTACATAGTCCATATTCGTACAAATTTGTGCCAATTCACACGATTTTGTATGATTTCTCTAAAACCCAGTGACGGGTAAGTTTAGGGGCGGGGTTAGGTGTAGGTCATTTGGAAACCCGTAAAATTTGTATGATTTAGCAAAAATCGTATAAATGAGGTTGTATGAATTAGCCACCTTGTAAAATATGTACGAATTACGGTTAGATCAGGTTGGCATATGCTGTTAATTCAGTGCTGACTCTGTCTTTGTGTGGTTGGTGATCTGACCGACAGCGATGAGCCATTAATTCAATGCTAACTGAGGCAGAGTGTCAGGGATGATGATGATGATGGTGATGATGATGATCTGCTGTGCTCCTAGAGTCAATGAGTATCGACAGTAGCAGCTTGTAGACCACAGATCTGCTCATCTTCACAAACCACATCCAGAGTTAATGGCATGAGTCAATATAAACAGTAGTAATGTTAGGGTGTATAATAACAGTTATTTCCACACTTCTACTTCAGGTCTGTGTTTATTATGCATTATAAAGGTGTTCCTGATACAATGCATGATACACAGAAGGCTATATTTTTTTATAAACCAAAATTGCAAGCATTTCACATTCAATTTGTTACTTGCTGTGTTTATAATTATTTGTGCCATGTTTGTACATTATTTTAATGTATTATGCATGAAACATGATTTTTTAAAATGCTAAATCTTTTTAATAAAATACATAAAAGCTAAGAACAGTAAAGTTATACGTGCAAAAATAAAGCAATATTTGCTATGTAAAAAAAATATATATATATATAAAATACCAAATAACAAAAAAAAATATTAATAATAATAATTATTATTAACAAATAATAGATACACTAGATAATAAATAAAATTGTAACATTTTTGTCTGTTTATTTTATTAAACAGATTTCAGGTTTGCACAGTTTGTGAGCAAAAGAAATGGATGCAACCTCATCAAGTGGGTTTGTGTTGTTGCTCTGAACTAAATTCAGGAAATGAAAAGGAGGTCAATCATTAGATGTAGGTGTTCATGCATGTGCTCTGACCATGAGTTTTCATTCAGTGAAAGAAAATTTTCAATTTTACAGTGATTGTCCTATTATAAAGAGAGCCATTAAGATGGAAAGTAATTAATGTGGCACATAATCTCCTACAATCACGTCCAGTGGAGGATAAAAGCTGGTCTGTATCAGTGCTGTCAAACATCTGCTGCATGCAGACCCATGGCAACCATCTCAGCACTGCATTACTTCATTGTACAGTGACAGAGATGGGGAAAAAAAAACATCTACTTATGGGTGCTTTACCATCGTACTTTAACTTCCTGATCATTAGCATAAATGACATACAAGTAACAATTCAGACAGGCTTTCAGAAGCTGTTCCTTCATATTTCAGGAGGCTTCCCGGATTACATAAAATCTAATGAAAATAGATTGCATGCATGTGTGCAGAAATAAATGGTGTAAATGAAATTACACAAAAATAAAATCAATTAAAATAGACATGCAAAATAATGCATTCATTAACTGTTAAAGAAGCAGACGGACACAGACGTAAAATATAACAAAGTTCATTAACAAAAGTTCTTCGCTCAACAGCGGAAAAGGAAACTGAAAATGTAGAGAGTTCCAATCTAAATAATAGAGTAAACACAACTGAAAGTCTTTTCTTGTCCTTTATAAATCATAGACGGAGCACACAACACTGAAGACCACAATCACACACCACTTTAACGAACCAGGAGGAGGAGATGATTGAAAGAAGGAGACTTGAAAGGAGAAACAGAGGATCACGGAGCACACTGGAGGAGAACAGGTAAGTACAGAGGTAAGTAATTCAATGGAGGAGTACATAGGTAGAGTCCACTTACGACAAACGAGCTTGGACAGTGACCGTGCATGTAAGTGTCTCTTAAATGTGGTGCTGGTGATTACAGTTAGGTGCAATAACAGGTGTGGCTTGTTAGTATTCCAGGGATTGTGAACGTTGCGTGAATGTGAGGGTGGAGCCTGGTGTGGATGTAACATTCACACAGAAATAAATTAAGTAAATAAAATAAAAAATCACAATACAAAACAGAATGAGAATGAATTAAGTCAGTGTAGAGTTAATAAAGTAAGTTAAATTTAATTAAATTCATAAATAGAATAAATCTCTGCATGAAGATAATTTAATAATGTATGCATGCATGAATAGAGTAATTTTTTTATTATTATTTAAAAATAGAAAAAAGACTTGCAAAATATAAGGCATATATGCAGAAAATGTATTTATGTATGCATGAAAAATAAAGTTAAAATATTTTTTTTTATTATTTTATTCATTAAAATAAAATTAATATATTTAAATTAATAATATAATTAAATAGAAACAGACATGCAAAATAAAATGCATGCATGCAGATAATGTATTAACATGCATGCATAAAGTAAATAAAATAAAATAGACATGCATGCAAGCATATAATGCATTAATGTATGCATGAATAAACAGAATAAATAAATTAAATTAAATGACAAAAAAACATGTATGCATACATATAGTGAATCAAATAAAATGTAATAAAACATTTACAAACAAAATACAATGGAAATGTGCAGAAATTATTCTGATTCATTTAACTTTGGTGTGTTTTCAAAGCTTTTTGATGTATATTTAGCATTATTTTAGCAGGTCAGCGAGGGTCGCAGAAGCAGCAATTCATGCATTATATAGATGTATGGAGACTCAGACCACTAGAACAGATCTCAGGCTCGTGGAGCTGTTCAGGAGTAAGAAAACACTGGACAGTAGACACTAATAATAATGTGATGATGTGATTAGATGTAAAACTGATGCAATCCCTCCGTGGATCAACTAAACATGCCAAGAAATATCCAGTATTACATCACACTAAAAACAACAACAAAAAATAATAACATTAATTATATGACATAAACTATAAAAAAAAAAACTTATTGTACATTGTGACTTTTGACAATTAGGTTACAATTCAGCAATTGGCATAAAACTGAAATAATAATAAATTAAAAACATTTTCAATAAAAAAGAATATATTTTGCGTGGCTTTGTTCATTTATTTATATTGCACACTGTGACTTTTTTTTTTTAATTCAACACATTTTTAGTTATGTAAAAAAATATATATATATATATATAATTGCCATAAAAGTGAAGACACCATTTTCTGCACATTTTATGTGTGTATATGTGTGTGTGTGTGTGTGTTTGTGTATGAAAATGAATCTTAATTCTTAAGATAGAACTTTAATTCTTAAAATCCTTCGACAATTAAGCACATTGTTTCCTAATTATCATGATAGTAATGCAAAAATTCATTAAAACGATAGTTATATTACTGGAACTGCGGATGGAAAGATACATTAATAAATTGTAACATTTGTAAGTAGCATTTAGTTTGATGCATTTTTATTTAATTAATCTTCTGTAATTACATCATTTAAAAATTATTACGAATGACCAATGTAATGTAATGTAATGACCAATAAAAAACCTTATCTTGTGTTTTTCTGTTCATGTTATGGTTAAAAGCATGCATGTTTCTCCCGGCTCTTCTTCCTACTGTACTCAGCTCAGGCAGAAACATGAAAACCATGAAACTGAACAAGCTGAAAAATAAGAGTTTGATTGAATGAATGGTTTATTTGCCACAATTACAGCCTGAATGCAAAGCGTCCCCATCAGCTCCATTCAGATCAACAGAGACCCGTCATCATCAGCACGAAACAATGCGTCTGAAATGATCTGCTCTCAGCGAGAGACTGATCCATCAGGTACGAGTGAAAGCGGCTCAATTAAAGAATCATTACTTCCTCCAGCTGCTCCAGAAACAAAGCTGCTTCCAATTCATGCTACAAAGTGTATTCTGACAGGAACAGACCATGAGTATGAGTCCACCGAAGAGCAAACATGATGAGATCCAGGATCAGACCTCAGCCTTCTGGACCCGAGGGAATGTTCAAATGTTACATAAATGTTAAGACAAAACATTTGATCAGATAAAGAACATTATTAAGTTTCATAGAAAGTCCTTGTGATGTTATTTGTACTTCATGAATGTACTGAAAGGTTTTGTAACCTTCAAGTAACGTTTTTAAGATCAACATTTCAATATTAAAAATAAATGTTCAGCTTATGTTATATTTTGGGTTAGAAATTGAGAAAAACAATTTAAATAACATTATAATAACGACAATAAACCTGGACATAATGTTGGGGTAATGGGATAATGCTGTCAAAATATAATTTAACGTTCAAATAACATTATACACTGCTCAAAAAATAAAGGGAACACTTAAACAACACAATGTAACTCCAAATCAATCACACCAGGAGACAGGCCAGTACATAAGGAAATGTGGAGGAGGCCGTAAGAGGGCAACAACCCAGCAGCTAACTCCACCTTTGTGCAAGGAAGAACAGAAGGAGCACTGCCAGAGCCCTGCAAATTGACCTCAAACAGGCCATAAGTGTGCATGTGTCTGCTCAAACGGTCAGAAACAGACTCCATGAGGGTGGTAAGAGGGCCTGATGTCCACAGATGGGGGTTGTGCTTACAGCCCAACACCGTGCAGGATGTTTGGCATTAGACAGAGTACACCAAGATTGGCAAATTCGCCACTGGTGCCCTGTGCTCTTCACAGATGAAAGCAGGGTCACACTGAGCACATGTGACAGACCTGACAGAGCCTGGAGATGCCGTGGAGAATGTTCTGCTGCCTGCAATATCCTTGATATTGACCGTATCAGCATGAGCGTTTTAGCAGTGGGTCAGTAATGGTGTGGGGTGGCATTTCTTTAAAGGGTCGCCCCCCCCCCATATGCTCGCCAGAGGTAGCCTGACTGCCATTAGGCACCGAGATGAGATCCTCAGACAACTTGTGAGACCATATGCCGGTGTAGTTGGCCTTGGGTTCCTTCTAATGCAAGACAATACTAAGGGCCGTGCAGAGACGCTTAAAGGTGCTCTATGCGATCTTGCAAAACACTAGGGGTGCAGGACCTACACCAAAAAAAAAAAACTTCGGCCAACCAATCAGCAAGAAGAGGTGGGGCAGATAAAACAGGCTGAATAACAACAACTCACATTCATGACAAATCTAATATGGATTTGCATCATACTATATGACTGTCATCAGGTGGGGATGTAGCCTATGTTTTACCTGATGGTGTACAATGTTGCTGTTGAGGGATTACTGCTGCTCCACTCTATTGTTTTCCGATTTTCGCCGCCTGCCCTGATTGCTTGCCTGTATTTGACTACAGGCCCCTTTACCACTGTTTACAGTTGTGTACCGAACTTTTGCCTGTCTTACTACGATATTAAACTGGTCGCAAATGGATCCAAACGACTCCCGCGAACCGTTACACAATGTGTGTGTGTCCTAGCTGTTAGCACCTTCTAAACATCACAGAACATCACAGCATCAACTTTACATGGGAGGGATTAGATCGCAGAACTGTAAAATCTTCTTTCTTTCTTTCAAATATTAAAATAAAAAATATTTGGAATATTTGTTATATTATTAGTAATAACTTTTAAAAATCTATACACATAAAACACACAAACATGCACATGCAGTGCTTATTAAATGTTTAAACTGTAGAGATATAAAATCTGTAAAATCAGCATTTTATCTAATTTGAAATATAAACCTACTATCATCTGTTACTTAATATATTTTCTTTAAAAACAGTGTTTTTTTTATATCATAAATATAATAATCCATAATTATGTATTATTTATGAATAATTTATTTATAATTATGAATATCCATATTAGGTCGTTTTAGTGAAATAAAAGCCGTCCAGAAAAGAAGGGAAAAGTCCTGTAACTTACTTTAAAACAAAACATGTTCCCCAAAACGGTGGACAGAGCCACAGACTCCCTTGTAATACCCTTACCCAGTTAGCTAGCAGTTAATGAGCACCACAACTTGTGCAGTTCATAAAAGGACAGTGTTGCCCAAATGAAGGCATTGATTCTCTGGACTGGCTCACCCATTCCCCAGACCTGAATCCAATTGAGCACATCTGGGACATCATGTCTCGCTCCATCCACCAACGCCACATTGCACCACAGACTGTCCAGGAGTTGGTGGATGCTTTAGTTCAGGTCTGGGAGGAGATCTCTCAGGAGACCATCCTCCACCTCATCAAGAGCATGCCCAGGCTTCATACAGGCACGTGGAGGCCACACACACTACTGAGTCTCCTTTTGACTTCTTTTAAGGACATTACATCAAAGTTGGATCAGCCTGAGTGTTTTCACTTCAATTTTGAGTGTGACTCCAAATCCAGACCTCCATAGGTTAATAAATTTGATTTCTATTGATAATTTTTGTGTGATTTTGTTGTCAACACATTCAGCTATCTAAAGAACAAAGTATTTAATAAGAAAATTTCATTCATTCAGATCTAGGATGTATTATTTTAGTGTTCCCTTTATTTTTAGAGCAGTGTATTAACGCACACATTCATGGCACTATATTTTTCTTACATATATAATGTACATGCAGAGTATTTTAATGTTCTCATGTTTGTGTTAGCTATTTGTAATTTTTATCCAAGGCAAAAAAACCACTGCTGCTTGATTTAAATTGTGAACTTTTTCTAATTATATTTTTACAAAATGTTGTTAACCTTATATAAAATTGCTTAAATATTGATAGCCAATATTAAATTACACACAAAAACAATTGTTAAGATTTATAAATATATGTGCAGGCTTGTTCATGCTTCTCTTCAGTGATGCTTCATTATTGCAGCCTGGAGACAAACGTATTTCTGACCAACATCAGCATTAACTTACCGCTTTTGCTTTGTGTTTTTAAAACACTGCAAACATCTGAAGAGCACTTAATACATCCAACTCATTTTGTTTTCACAAACTAATATATTATCATATTTAACAAGTGCCCTTGATGTATTGAAATTATAAGGTTAGAAGGGAATGAGCTCTTCTAGATGATTTTTTAAAATAAGATTTACCAGACTTAAATTCATTAGTTTTTTCTGACTTTTTACATTTGAGTACTAGCTGAGCTTATTCCTCAGAGTACAATGGCATCATTTAGAATGCCCTTCATTTCTTAAGAAAGTACAGTTTCACAGGACTGTGTGTATTTATTTCATTTTTATTTTCACAAACAGATTGAAACCCCACAGAACTGTGTGAAGCGCTCTCTGAACGAGTGTTTATTCAGAGCTGGTTTAGGAGTTAGCGTTCGGGCCCTTCTTCTTGCCGAAGGTCGGGACCACGTTCACGAAGCGGCGGTTGTACTGGATACGACGCTTGGCACGGCCGGTCTTCTTCTTCTTCTTCTCCTGTTTGTCCACCTACAGCCAGAGTCAGAGACCATCAGCTAAACCTCAGCACAGCAAATATTACTTTTCATTCAGAAATACATACATAATGGACTTACTTTGGGCGTCTGTCCTCTTACTTTACCGGCACGAGCCAGAGATCCGTGGACTTTACCTGATCAACACAAACATCAACTCATATAATATTTTATTTTAATAATAATTTAAATTAAAAAAAAGTGTATATACTTTGTGTATTCACATATACACAAAATTAAAAAATATGTTTATATATATATATATATATATATATACACA
>JAUMHI010000065.1:17488807-17501606 GCA_032359435.1 Enteromius unitaeniatus
ATTTAGGGGTGTACTCACTTTTGTTGCCAGCAGTTCAGACATTAATGGCTGTGTGTTGAGTTATTTTGAGGGGACATTAACTTTACACCATTATACAAGCTGTACACTAATTATTTACATTCTATCAGAGTTTCATATCTTTAGTGTTGTCCCTTGAAAAGATCTAATACAATATTTACAAAAATGTGAGGGGTGTACTCACTTTTGTGAGATACTGTTTATATATATATATATATATATATAATACAAATATAATGTTCATTTTTCAGTCAAAAAATATATTCTAAAATAATATTCTTCATTTAATTTAGCCTTTTAAAATCAAGACACAAAACTACTGATTTCACCCAATTTCTTAACTTTCTCTATTGAGTAGTTATTGAGTTAGAACACCAGAGGGTTCATCTATTTAAATTTGTATTATTTAATTTTATATTTTGTAGTATTTATTTTATAACACATAATACTTGTATTATATTTTATAATGGTTAGTTTTAGGTAACAGTAACAACACTGAGTTCAACAACAAAAGGATACAGTCTATATGTGAAATTTGCTGCTTCATTTGTTAACTTTTATTACTTAAAACTAATGTATGTATTAGTTATTTCCACACCAGCATTTCTAATTAAGTTCAAGTGTTATGTATAGTGAAGTTGTAGTGTTGAAGCTTTAGTAAAATGGTATAAGGGTGTAGCGATTTAATTTAATGCAATTGTGTCAGTCTGAAGTTATGTGCTGGTGCTGTCTGCGTGTGTGTGTGTGTTGTCTCTCAGTAAGTGTAAGGGTGTGATGGCCTCTCTGTTTATCAGCTCCATCATCGATTGGTTAAGCACGCTTTGGCCTCTATTGGCATCTCATCAGATGCAGGGGAAACACAGGAGTGCAAGAGGTGCAATTAGCGCGTCCCTGGAGCATCAGAGACTGACAGCCAATTGGCTGCTAGTACCGCTGTCATTACATGCCCCATCCATCCAGCGTCCAATCAGATCCCTCCTGCTTTAATTGGCTGTTGGTTCAGGTCCGCTAGATCTGCTGGTGATGGAGCCGTGAAGTTACACTTCAGATGTATTTGAGCGATGAAGCAGAAAGTTGTGAGTGTTAAAAACAGGGATTAATTATTCTGCGCTGGTAACAGTGTGTCTTTAGTGTGATTGTGTTTGTTTAGTAATGCAGCAGTATTAATTATATTTGGATTTACTAATAAACTGTTACTCCTCCTGCAGCGTTTGTTCTTCATGCACTTTTGGACTTGTAGTAGCCAAAACATCCTGAAAAGTCCCTGGTAACCACCCAGAACACCTTAGCAACATGCCTTTAGCACTTTAACAATGGCCACCCTGTAAAATATGCTGGCAATGATCTCGAATGCCTTGGCAACCCCTTAGAGCAATACCCTAGCAACAAAGAAAGAATACTTTAGCAACACCCTGATCCAAACCATTCTTTCTTCTTTTTTTTTTTTTTTTTTTTTCATAAAACTTAGCAGACTACTTCAGCAATACCTACTCACAACACCTTAGCAATGCCCTGGCAACACCTCATAACACACTAGCCTTACAGCAGTGAGTTTTGTGTGGTTAATCACCCTTTGTTTCTTCCAAACATCACCAGAACACTTCACCAATGCTTGGCAACCACCATAACACCTTAGCAATACCCTGGCAACCACTCACACCCCAGCATTATGTCAGTGAGTTTTGTATGTTCCGTCAGTTTTCCTCCAAATAAATCACTAGAACACTCCAGCAATGCTTGACAACCACTGTGAACACCTTAGAAACCCCTAATCAACCACTCCTAACACGTTAGCAATGCCCTGGCAACCACTCACACATTATGGCAGTGAGTTTTGTATGGTCCGTCAGTTTTACTTTCTCCAAAAAAAAATCCCTAAAACACTTTTGCAATGCTTGGCAACCACTGCAAACACCTTAGCAACCCCCTAGAAACCACTCATGACCAATGCCCTGGCAACCATTTACACCCTAGCATTATGACAGTGAGCTTTGTATGATCAGAGACTTTTCATTTCTTCCATGATCACCAGAGCAATTCAGTACCACTTTAACAAAAACTCAGAACACCTTAGCAGCACCCCGACAACCACTTATAAAACTCTAAAGCCTAAAGAGTGTTCCAGCATTCTTTGTTTCTTTGCAAAATCCCCATAACACCTCAGCAATGTCCTGACAACCACTTATTATATCCTAACAACATCCTGGCAACACCCTGGCAACCTTTCACAGCACCTTAGCAACACTGTGGCATAATGATGATGAGATTTGTTAATAATAGATCATCTTTCATAGATAATGCAAATGTTTGTCATGACATATAAAGTATGTCAAACAAACCAGCCCTGCAGGACAGAGTTTGGACAGCCCGGTTATAATCAGGTATCCCAATCCACATTAATGTATGTCGTTGTGGAAGTAAACAGTCAGTTTGATTTTAAAGGAAACCCTCAGAAGTCTGAATAAACTATTGTTTGTTGCCTGGATCTGGAGCTCTTCTCCCTGAAATGCAGTTAGAAAGCGTGTTTGGTTATAGTGAGCCTAAGCTTGTGAAATCAATCCAGCAGGCTGAAGGGAAATGACACTGTTGTGATGGATTTCCACGTCTGCTCGGCACTAGAAACGGATGAACGCAGAACTGCAAAACTGTGTCTCCCTCCTTCACGGCTAAAAATAGATCTTAAAGGCGAAGGAAGCAGCTCTTTGGATGTTCAGATGTTCTTTCTGGTCCCCATGTGTGGTGTTTCAGATCAGTAATCCTACAGCATGTGTGTGAACTAGTAATAATGATGCTTGTATGTTATTATTAATGGCTGAAATCTTCAGATTCATGCGCTTGAGCCAGTGGAGGTCGGAGAGTGCTAGGGATATTCCAGTGTTAATTGGTCCAGATCGAGGTGAAGCTGGATGGAATGATGAAGAGGGATTTCTTGTCAATGTTCGTCTCGTAGGGAACATCTTTTTTGTCGATCGGCCTGGCTGACTCAGGCTGAGACATCTCTACAAGCGTATTGATTTTTAACATCAAAATCAGGAGCTCCTGAAAGTTTCATGGCTTGAGCTGCAAATAGCACGTATGTGTGGAAGAAGAACTTTCAATGATCAGTAGAATACAGCATTTCAGCAGTTCAACTAGTCAGTATCATTAAAAAAATGTGAAAAATTGTTTGTTTGTTTACACACACACACACACACATACACATTTGTTGTCAGTAAGATTTCTAAACTAGTCTTTTCAGCTCACCAAGGCTGCATTTATTTGCTAAAAAAATCTAATAAAATAATGAAAAAATGTTCCAATTTAAAGCAGTTTAGCATATGTTTTATTCTACAGGATCCACAGATGATAGAACAATTTAAAAAAACAGCTTTTATGTGAAAAAGAAATAGAATGTTGATACCTTTATTCAACTGAATGCAACCTTGTGGAAAAAAAGTTATTAAAAGTTACATTTCTTAAAAAATGAAATGCTAGACTTTAAGGAGATTTTAAGTGTTTAATTATTATTATTATTATTATTATTATTATTATTATAATACACAAAAGCTGCATTTATTTGCTCAGAAATTTCAGTAAATATTAGGAAAGCTATTCCAATTTGAAGCAACTGTTTTCTATCTGAATATTTGTTCAACTGAAATTAATTATCAAATCTCAAATTTGCAGCATCATTACATTGTGTCCTAACTACAAGAGATGCAACAAGATTCCGACAAGCAATTGGGTGTCCTACAGGCAAAGCGACACCACGACTCGACAGAATCAATCAAATATAGCCAATCAGATGGGTGTGTGGGCGGGTCTCTCTGAAAACACACTGCTCTTGCAACGAAATTGATATGTTTATAATCTAATATCTAATCTAATCTAATTCATAAATATTAAACATTTTTGACAGAACCTGATTAAAATGGAGAAGATACCTTTCATCGTGTGTCGCAGCATTGAGTTTTCTAATATGCTGACATAATATGCAAGAAACATTTCTGATTATTATCAATGTTGAAAACAGTTGTGCTGCACAAGATTTTTGTGGAAAGCATGATATTATTTATTTTTCACAGATGAATAGAAGTCGAACCTTCGATGCAGCAACATTTACAACTAATGTTGGTGTTTAAGAAGAAACATATGATATAACGTGTAAATAAAGCAGTTCAAAAGGTCGATTAAACCTGGTGTGGTCAGATTTCTCTGTCTGACTGACCGGCCGGTGGCTGTTTTAACACTTATTTGACGGACAGTCAGAGACTGATAGATAATTGCAGCACTAGCAGATTGAAAGCTTGCTGTTTCTGTGACTAAAGGAACTGACATCACCGGAGGCAGACCGCCTCCAAAATTAGCCATCTCAAAGTGTGACCACATGTCCGCTTCATAACACATCAGCTCCAGATATCGACATGGCCAGAGAGAATCTCAGACTACATGATGAATCTGAAAAATATGAATTAATGTACATACACAAGCATTAAAAGTGACAGTAAAGATATTTATAATTAGGGATTGAAATTAACACCCGCCAACACGCCAAGTGCTGGTAAAAATCAGCTGTGGCGGGAAACACTGTCAAATCACTAGCCAATTTTCTAAACCTCAGTGATGGGTAGGTTTTAGGGGCAGGGTTAGTTGCAGGCAGGGGCGGATCTAGAAAATTATTCATGGGGTGGCAAGGGGGTGGCATTAAAATTATGAGGGGTGGCAACACTTGCATGGTTTATGTAGATTCAAGGAACACAATTCTTATTCGGTGTATACACTAGGGTGCACATTTTTACATTGTCCTATTAAAAATCAAATGTGTGATTGACTTGAACCTGATTTCTGCATTGGAAAGTCAGAAAAATTAAATGAGATTGTACAGTATGTTTAACTTCTCTTTACTGAGTTCAATTTAAACCTGTAGCGAGTTTAAGTCTATGCCAAGTTTAATTTACAAAGCATGACAAACAATGCAGACTGCATATGGATACAACGTCTCAGTGGATCAAGTCTCCTCAAGTCAAAAACACATAATAAATATACAGAAACCACATTTAAATCACCAACAAATATCTCCAAAATAAATAAAGTAAATCACAGTATTTAGTGCAACAAGAGCAAAAAAATGACCTTTTAAAGTATTCAAATATCTTGGATGAGACATAAAAACAAATTCAATAATTTTAGTGCAAGTACAGCAACAAAAGTACCTTTAAGTCCAAGTATCTCTTCTTACTGGAATTTGTTCACCTGTTTCGAGTCTTTGAGTCGTTCGTTCATCACGTGATAGCCTCATAAGCCAAAAAAACTCTAAAGCATGGGCATAAATTTCATTTAATAGTAGGGGGTACATTTAATTTAATAGTAGATACTGCCTCTTCAACTACAACGAAGCGATCAGATGTTTTTTATTCCTGTAAAATGTGAATTATTCATTGCAAAGGATGTAACTGGTTTGAGAAGTGGGGGGGACAGAAAATTGGGGAAAATGATTTCGATTTTAATCTCATTTCTTGCAATTACACATGATTCTTTTTTTTATATTTAGGGACTATGGTAATAGAAAATCCAGGAAATAATTAAGTTAATTATAATAATAACTTTATAGAATAGTAGCTATATAGAATAGTAGAATAGTAGCTATGTAAGTATGCAACAATGAAGATAGACAAGGAGGCGAGCAGATTCAACTGCAGATTGTTTATTCACAGGACGGAGTGAGACAGGCAGGGTCGATCACCAGCAAACAGGGTCAACGGAGGCAGAGACATAAGAATGGTCTCAAAACGTAGCGTGGGTCAATACAACAACAAACAAGTCCGAGGGGCGAGGCAAAGGCAATACTCCTTATAATCCTTAGGCAATAACAAGAGTGCCCTCTTGACGGAGCCCGATGGCACGTCCAGATGGCATTGTGACAAGCTACTACTATGATCACAAAGATTTCAGAGAATCATTTTATAAAATAAGGCATTGTTTGAAACTATTCTAAACAAAATGTTTAAATCGTGTACACAATAAAAACAGTTAGCGAACAAATTGGATGCAGCTTTCCAAAGAGAATTCTTAGAATTTAATTGAAATTCTGCATGTAGGCTGCTTTTTGTTGCAGTTTTTTTTTCTTTTGTTTTGTTAATTTATTATTTATTTCTTTAATAGCTTTTGTTGTTCTTGTCCATGTCCATGCAAATCATTTCTGTTTATGCTGTTTTTTGCGTGAATAAAATTAATCCCCAGAATTTCAAGGTTTTTATTTGCCATTTGCACATAAAACCAACAGTTCATACACATTGGAATTCCAGTGCAGAGCTCTCTGAGTCAAGTTTAGAGAAGAGTAAGAAACAAAATAACAAGAGAATAAAGCAGAGAATAGAGCATTGTTATACTAAATAAAAACAACAATATAGACTATATAGAAAATATACAAAAATATCTATACTAAGAACAGAAGTGCTTTTCTCTTTAAATGCAGATACTAGTACTTACCGAAGATAATGCAAGTAGACCTGCAGTTACAACAATCTATGGCTGTCCTCCTCTCCACCTCAGTCCCTTTGATGATAAGAGGCTACAGGGTTCTTCCTGAAGTCCAGTATTATCTCTTTTGGTCTGTGTTAAGGACAGAGCCGGCGCCAGCCTGGTGCTGAAGAGGGGGCATATTATATTTAACGAGGGGGTGATCATATTAATGCAAATATAACACTCCCAATTAAGAAAAAACAGATACCTATGTAATCATTGCTTGTGTTTCCACACACCATATACCAACAGATCTGCTACAAACTCCTCCATTAAAATGTCCAACCAATATTTATATCAGTTGCTCATGCTGTGTATCTTTGTCATGGTTAGCGTATCTTGCAGAACATTCATGGTCACAAATTAAAAAAACAATTTAATTTGCTTGTTAGTTCTTGAATTCCCCTTGGGGATCAATATATCTATAATCTATCTATCTATATATCTAATGTAGAATAGAGCAAAGCATCTTGGGAATGAGGAATGTGTTTATTTTTGTGTCATTTAAGCAAGACAGTTGGGTTTTTGTATTAATGATGTTATGTGTGTTCAAGTTAGTTTGGGTGGGTTTGGTTCATTTGCAGCCCTTTTATAAAAAAGTGTAACTGTTACCATTACCGTTACCGAGAGAGATATGTAGGAGAGTGACTTTTTATTAAAAAGGGAGGCACCGGCGCAGTCAGAATTTTCACTGTGAATTTTAGTACCCCACTCTGCCCCCAACTGTGACTAATCACAAGTAAAATATTTAATCATTTAAATTACACCTTTAGCCTCAGAAGAGCTGCAATCTTCTCTTCGATGAGTGAAATGACCAATCAGGCTTTCCATAATGAAATATTGCTAGTTTAGCTTAATATTCAATATAGGATGACAATACACTTCTCAAATGTTATTTCTAAATAGTACATTTTATCATTAAAATCCACTTTAACATTAATGGTGCTCTGAGGGGGCGACGCCCCCCCGAGGCGCTGGCCCTGGTTGAGGATGAGGTCATTCTCCTCTCCATAGACAAGAACTTTGTTGACCAGGGTCCTGTACCCCGACCCTTGATGAGCCCTAGAATGGTGGTGTCAAATCAAATTAAAATTGTATTTGTCACATACACAATCATACAGAGTACAATATGCAGTGAAATGATTTTGTGCGACCACAGAGACGCGACGGCAGCCACCTTACCGGTGCCGTCATGTAGAAAATAAGGAATAGGATACATTAGGAGAACGAGGGTAAAAAAACCCTCCCAGACTGTCCTTCAAGAAGGGCAGTGTGTGATCAGGGGTAAAAAATACCTCAGCAACAAGCACATAAAAACGTATAATCACAAGACAAAACATTGCCACAAGGGAGGGTACAGGGGATGTGGAAATGTCCAATGTAGGCAAACAGCATCCGGTCCTGCAGCTAGAGAGCGCCGGTCCCCGACCTGCCTACCCACACTGAAGTAAAAAAGTAAAAGCACACAAAGGCATGGGATGTGGGAAAGGTAGTGATTGTCTATCTGTAGCTGTGTCTTAATTTGTTTGTGCGTGCCAATGATGTGTAAGCCTGGGAGGTCTGTAACAGTCCGTACCAGGTGTGCTTGGAGCAGGGAAAGAAATTTTCAGAGCGTCTTGTTATCTTGCTCTCCGGGGGAGTTTTGTCTCCAGCAACAGCCTTGGCCAAGGCCAGGTGCCAGCTAGAAGAAGGGAGAAGCCAAAAAATAGAAAAGCAGTACTTTCCAATTTATCAATATCTGCCAATTTTGCAGATATCTAATGTCCGTCATTGGTCTCCAGGTCCGCCCAAATCCCGATGCACAGCTGCTAGTTTCTCCAAGATGTTTTCCAATTTGCTGTCCAAAACCACAGTCTGAGTGCTAACAACTTTCTTCACCACTGTTTCAATCCAGTCGGCCAGTTTAGTGGGGTTTTGACTGGTCGCTTTTAAAATTAGTTGATATCCAAGGGCCCCACCTAATCCAATCAGCAGAATCCCTGTTATCAGAGTTCCAAATAGGTAGATATCTTCAACATCCTCCAGAGACAGTGCAGCCAGGCACACAATGCGCCACTTCCCCCACCCATCCATCATGTATTCAGCTGCAAATGTCCTTGTAGGACAGTTTGGTTCCCCCAAACCCAGGCTTCTCGTCTCGTCCGTGTCAATTGCGTTCAGAGACCAGTTCCATTATTCCATTTATGTTTGAAGAGCCAAGCAAAGAGAGTCTCAGAGATAGAACTCACAAGACAAGAGGAGCAAGCAGGGAGAGATAAGGGAGGAGAAGATGCGACCACCTTCGCCGAGAACCAAAGAGTTTGCCAGAGAGCCAGAGAGTCGTCAGCGTATTTGTCCTGGGTGGAGACACAGTCATATGTGTACAGGGTGAAGCGTTTGGGGCTGATAGGAAGTCCAGAATACAGTAGTAGATGGGAGTCGGAATGCCTGTCAGCTTCTCCATCAGCTTGCCCGGACGGATGGTGTTGAAAGCAGAGCTGAAATCCAGGAAGAGCATCCTGACATACATTCTGCTACCTTCCAGGTGTTGCAGAGTGTAGTGCAGGGCTGTTGCATCATCCACTGATCGGATGGAGCGGTATGCAAACTGGAGGGGGTCTATAGTGTCTGGGACCATGTGGTTGATGTGTGTGAGAACCAGTTTTTCGAAACACTTCATGACGACTGGTGTGAGTGCCACTGGCCTGAAGTCGTAAAATCTTAAATTCATATGAGGTCATAAAAATTTGTATGACTTAGCCACCTCATAAAATATGTTTGAATTGCCATGATACAGGGCTGAATAAATCACACAGAATGGAAATATTTCGTTCCTGAATGAATCAACTGTTCAAATGATTCGGTTCAATCGCAATGACTCGCTTAACTGTGACTTACTGCCACCTACTGGTGGTTTTAATTTTGCATTTAAAGCATCTTTTCATTTTAAATAATTTTAGGAAAAATATCCATATTCAACATTTTTTAAATATCAAAACATTATTTATTATTTAAAATGGTTTATGTCCTTTTTTTTTGGCTAGTAGAAGTTAAGAATGGCCAGCAACTTAAAAATGCAGTATTTGGCTGGTGAGTGAAAAAGTTCATTTCAATTTGAATTTCTGTTTCCAAAAAATTATATTCTTTTAAATGTTGACAGTTTAGCATTTATTCATATATTCTAGTATATTAATATTAAACATGTTTACTGTACTTTTATTGCATTATGAAATATTTGTAGGGCATTAAATATACCATGTAATGCCTCCTATAATGCATTGTATGATCTTATGAATAATTGTAATCTAATTTATAAGTAATTGTGTGACAGAAAGTATATTGCATAATATTGTCACAATATCCAGCTGGAGTCCTTTGTCATTTACACCAGAGGGCACTCCAGCCAGAACTGTGTTCGGCTCCATCACCCATCATGCCTCGTTTCTGGGCTGTTCACACACACACACACACACCTGCACCTCATCACCAAACCCACATACTGATTACACACACACATATAAGCCACAGCTAAACACCCACTCACCGCAAAGTCTTGTTTTCCATGTGTAACATTTCTACCCGTGTTTCTTTTCCCATTTGTGATCCTGGACTGTTTTCTTGTATTTTGATTGTTTGCTGCCTGTCTAGATTCCTGCCTGACTTCTCAACCTCGATTCTGCCTTGTCTTCATTTCCGGTATTTGACCCTGCCTGTCCGCTTAAAGCTTGCACATGGATGCACAAGCCTCCGTTCTTGTTGTTACAAATATATAATGCATTTATAAATATCTATATAATGCATTATACACAATCTCTTACTGATCTTTTTTAAATTGTAATTTTATTAAAAGCAGAAAGCACCATCAAATCAGCTTAATGAAATTTAATAAACGAGGACACAGTTTGTGAATGATTGAATTCTGTGGGAATCTGCTGTGTTTTGTTTGACTCAGGCAGAAATTGTACTGCAGTTTCCAGCCAGAAGAAAATTCACACATTTTAATAAACATAAGCAGCTTCAAAGCATGCGCTTGGGATGGGAGCATGCAAAGACATTCCACATGCCATCGTACATGCCACGTTCACAAACACTTGCTAACACCTGCATTATTGATGCCCTCTGCTCATAAGACTGAGATGCAGGAATGATCTGATGAATAAATGATCCGCTGATGATTACAGCCAACAGAGGAAAAACACTGCATATCTGCTCCAAACACAGTCAGCCTAACTAGAGAGCATTATGAGTACAGTCAAACGCATACATCAGCATTAAATGCCTGTCCTCTGAGCACATTAAGCCTGTTCTTTGTGGAGAAGGTAATCCTTGTGTGAAGGACACAGGTAAGAAATAAAGTGTTGATACTGGGGTACTGGCTGCATGTCTGAAGTGTTATGGCGTCCAGAAATTCATGCTTAGACATGTTTGCTTTTGTGTTAAACCAAAATTCTGTGCATTGTCTGTATTTATTTATAATTTTTTTTACGTTTTAAATTTTTTACAGGGTTAGAACAGGGCAAGGTTGTAGGTTGAACAGGGTAGGTTGTACAGGGCAACTTTGATGTATGTCTGACACTTAAGCACATTAAAAATGGACAATAGGCTCATAAACACACAGCAACACACACACATAGAGAAATTAAATGGTTAAAATATGATATTAAGAGCAACGCATAGACACAAACACATTCATGGGCATACATTTAGACACACTGAGTTGCCATTTTAGATATTTGAAATAAATGATAGGTGACAGTTCTTGCAAGTCTTCTCTTTTAAAGAGTTAAATGTTATTTTCAGGTTTCACTGTAATGATTATCTGGAAATTGTGTATAAAAGTGTATGAGAAAAATGGTAAACTTTAATGAAATGTGAATTTTAGTGATATGATACATGATATATGCAACGCAACATTTTTAAATGAGCTAAGGGCAAAGGACAAAATTCAACATTTTTTGATAATTATTCAAAAATTAATTATCTGTAGAGTCCACAGATTATTACTCCAGTGGTTTGGTTCCGATCGGGCAAAAAACCAGGGACTAGTTCGCAAAAGAAGGTTTTTAACCTATATTTGTTAATAACTAATGAACAGTTTGACTTACAGCAATGGTTCTTGAGGCAAAGTTCCTCATTATTAGCAGCTCTATCAAATTATATGCATGTTGTGTGGGTTTGTAAAACAGCACGTGATTGCTGAGCCAAAAAACATGTTAGCGAAAAAACACCAACTAGTGGCCGATTTGTTTCAAAATTCTAACCGAGCTTTAGAGCCATGAGTCGAACTTGCCCAGGCGGCCATGTTTTTTGAGATACGACAATGTTCCCATAGATCCCTATTGGACATTGGACAAAGACACGTATCAAATTTCATGTCGATCGGACTAACGGTTTCCCAGAAACATTTTTTCCAACCTTTTTTGATAATTATAAATATTCACTGTTCAGAAAATATTTCTGCAGTGGTTTGGTTGCGATTGGGCGAAAAACCTAGGACTAGTTCGTAAAAGTAGGTTTCGGATATATGTTGGATTTGCAAAAAAACGGTGCGTCGTAGACCCCAAATCACACTGACCTTTTTTGAATGCCGTGGATCCAAGGATTCCAGAAATGTAAAGTTTTTGACTATTGGTTTAGGAGTTATTTGCACAAAAGCTTTTTTGATCACTGTAGCGCCCCCTATGGTCCGATTGGGCCGGTTTTCTGCGCCTGAGTAGTGTAGCAGGTGTGTGTTTGGGAACTCATTTTGTGATTCCACTTGCCATGACCATACTTGGGGTTTCCGCTGACTTGGGAGGTTGGTCCTCATATGTGTTAGTTTGTTTTATCCAGGAATAAATGAAGACGTGAAGTTGAGAATTCCTCATATATTTATTATGATATTCATAATTTACACACAATGCAGATATCAAACCGCTACAGTAGCGAGCCAAACTACTATCATCTGACCAAGTTTCAGCTCTCTAGGCCTTACGGTTTATGCCTAGATGCTTTATGGACGATCAGTTTTAGCACGGAAAAATAATAATAAAAATCCTTACAATTACAATAGGGTTTCAGCCCTACAAAAATAAAGCGTTAAAAATAAAGGGTATACTAAAATAACACATCTTAGATCTAAATGAATGACATATTCTTATTAAATACTTTGTTCTTTAGATTTGAATGTGCTGACAACAAAATCACACAAAAATTATTGATGGAAATCAAATGTATGAACCCACGGAGGTCTGGATTTGGAGTCACACTCAAAATTGAAGTGAAAACACTCAGGCTGATCCAACTTTGATGTAATGTCCTT